>CM038727.1:989292-1001792 GCA_021613375.1 Megaleporinus macrocephalus | reverse complement strand
TTTCACTCTTCAGTAAAATGTATTAACGTCGTTGTTTATGGTCGTTGCTGCTACAGTGGTTTCAGGTCGAGGCTGAAGAAGTTCTGGACGTGTCCGGTGTTGTTTATGGTCGTTGCTGCTACAGTGGTTTCAGGTCGAGGCTGAAGAAGTTCTGGACGTGTCCGGTGTTGTTTATGGTCGTTGCTGCTACAGTGGTTTCAGGTCGAGGCTGAAGAAGTTCTGGACGTGTCCGGTGTTGTTTATGGTCGTTGCTGCTACAGTGGTTTCAGGTCGAGGCTGAAGAAGTTCTGGACGTATCCGGTGTTGTTTATGGTCGTTGCTGCTACAGTGGTTTCAGGTCGAGGCTGAAGAAGTTCTGGACGTGTCCAGTGTTGTTTATGGTCGTTGCTGCTACAGTGGTTTCAGGTCGAGGCTGAAGAAGTTCTGGACGTGTCCAGTGTTGTTTATGGTCGTTGCTGCTACAGTGGTTTCAGGTCGAGGCTGAAGAAGTTCTGGACGTGTCCGGTGTTGTTTATGGTCGTTGCTGTTACAGTGGTCTCAGGTCGAGGCTGAAGAAGTTCTGGACGTGTCCGGTGTTGTTTATGGTCGTTGCTGCTACAGTGGTTTCAGGTCGAGGCTGAAGAAGTTCTGGACGTGTCCGGTGTTGTTTATGGTCGTTGCTGCTACAGTGGTTTCAGGTCGAGGCTGAAGAAGTTCTGGACGTGTCCGGTGTTGTTTATGGTCGTTGCTGCTACAGTGGTCTCAGGTCGAGGCTGAAGAAGTTCTGGACGTGTCCGGTGTTGTTTATGGTCGTTGCTGCTACAGTGGTCTCAGGTCGAGGCTGAAGAAGTTCTGGACGTGTCCGGTGTTGTTTATGGTCGTTGCTGCTACAGTGGTTTCAGGTCGAGGCTGAAGAAGTTCTGGACGTGTCCGGTGTTGTTTATGGTCGTTGCTGCTACAGTGGTTTCAGGTCGAGGCTGAAGAAGTTCTGGACGTGTCCGGTGTTGTTTAGATGGTATGGAAGACCCACCTGTTGGAGTGGAAGAGGTTTCTGTGGCAGCGTCTCCACATTAAAAGCTCTGTGGATGGTCTGACAGTGCCGGTGTTCACGGTGTCCATTAACAGATGTTTCTCGGCGTGTGAGCTGAGATGGACGTATGTTCTGCTGAAATTGAACAAATAACAGTTTTTTTCCATTAAAGTCCGCTGCGTTATTTCCAGCACAGCTGAGGTTTAGTGGGGTGATTAGCAGAGCGGGGACGGCTGTGGGTTTCCGGTTGTTGGGAAGTTTTTCTGAGTGGAGAGTGTTTTTAGCTCACGTGTACTTTGGCTGGTGCTCTCCTCGCTCGGTATGTGTGTTTGATTAGAGCTGCAGGGCTTTGATCTCCAGCGTTTCCTATTCAGAGGTAATTAAATGTCTTCTCTGCTCAGTTTCTGTCTACAAAACATGACATTCATCATAAATGTGTTTATAACAGTAGTAATATTAACAGTTTTAACTGGAAGAGTGTAGATCCTGAAGGAAGGGCAGGACGGTTGAGCGTAAGCGACAGATGGGTCAGTGCGTCTGTGGATTAGAGTTTGAGGATCTGCTCTGAGTGAGTACAGACAGTTTGGAGGCTGTAGGTTAAATGAAACCATGATGTTTGGTTTCAGCCGAAAATGAATGGAACTCTATGGGGGGAAAAAAGAGGGATGGAAAAAAATGACGAACAGATGAGTACAGCTAGAACCAGCACTGCAGTGGTGGTCGGGGGTCTGCGCTGAGTCAGTGTATGTAAATGGTGTCTGTCGGTCTTGTACTTTTCCAGCCTATTCATTCTCTATGGGAGAAAATTCCATAAAAAATCTATAGTTTTCGAGAACCTGTGCATCCAATCAGAAAGCTGCATCCAAGCCCGAATCGCACAATCAGACGGGACCACCTGGAGCTGGAACAGAGCTGATATTTTAAAAAACTGTGGGACGAGTGACGCGGTGAAGATCTGGCAGAAAGCAAAAAACCAATAACAGTATAATTACACACTGCTCTGCAGTACAGAACCTTACATACAGGAACTTTTAGTACAAATACACTGTTGTTGCTATGGTGACCCTTAATGTCACAGACCAGCTCTCCAGTAAATAAATAAATAATGTAAAATTAGTAAACAAATTTTTTTTTAAAAAGAAAATAATAATAATGCATTTATTGGGCTGAACTGATGTTCTCTTTGTATTCACCAGCATATTATTATTATTATTTATTTATTTATTTATTTATTTTTAATTAGTTCATATAAGGCACCTCAGTGTAACTACAGTACTCTTTTAAGCTGGAATGGAAGATTTAAATAAGAAGCTTCAGCTTCGGTTAGTTAATTTTGGGAGACACTGTTATTAGAGTGAGTCTATCTATCGCTCAGAGACTGCATGGCCTGCTGGACCAACTGCACGAGTAGTGTGTAATAGTGATACACATTAATGTGTCACCACAAGTCTAAAGTAACCCATATCTGGTGGAGTCCGTGGTGGTCTGCAGCGGGAGTGAGGGGTTGTTTTGATTTGTGAGTGATGCCCTGGCAGGATGTCAGCGCGGGCCCCTGGGACCTGAGTGGGCTGTTACAGCTAACACAGCGCAAATTAGTCCTTGTTCCTGCACACACACACACACACACACTCACACACACACACACACACACACACACACACACACACACAAAGTGCTCTCTCGCTCAACAACCATCCCCTGCACATCAACACACACACACACACACGTGCTGCTGCATCGTGGTGTCGAGTCTGGTGCAGGTGGTCTTCAGTGTATTTATCTTTAATAGAGTAAAATCAGGACTTTAACTGTTCACTTCAGATCCTCTTTCCTATATACCTTAATTACACTCATTTAATAACAACAAATGATTGAGCATTCAGTTTTTTCACTAGCAGGGCAGTCTAATCTAATCTAATCTAATCTAATCTAATCTAATCTAATCTAATCTAATCTAATCAAGCTTATTTCTTTATTTGTTTTACAACTGATGTCGTCACAAAGCAGCTTCACAGGAATTTAGTAAAAAGATGAACAGAGCATAGAATATTTAGAGCTTAAGAAATAGCATAAAATCGTAGAACCCCCCGGCGAGCAAGCCAGAAGCAACGGTTACTGTCATAATCACATGATCTGCAGCTAGTCAACATCAGCATCATCACTGATAGTATCTGCTCTGTGGGGGTCCTGTGGGGGTCCTGATCATTAAACAACAGAGTAATAAAGTTTACAGAGAATCAGATGAACTACAGTCTGTAAGTGGAGGTCCTGTATGGTCAGTGGAGCTGATACAGTGGACAGTGAGTGGAGGTCCTGTATGGTCAGTGGAGCTGATACAGTGGACAGTGAGTGTAGGTCCTGTATGGTCAGTGGAGCTGATACAGTGGACAGTGAGTGGAGGTCCTGTATGGTCAGTGGAGCTGATACAGTGGTCAGTGAGTGGAGATCCTGTATGATCAGTGGAGCTGATACAGTGGACAGTGAGTGGAGGTCCTGTATGGTCAGTGGAGCTGATACAGTGGACAGTGAGTGGAGGTCCTGTATGGTCAGTGGAGCTGATACAGTGGACAGTGAGTGGAGCTCCTGTATGGTCAGTGGAGCTGATACAGTGGACAGTGAGTGGAGGTCCTGTATGGTCAGTGGAGCTGATACAGTGGACAGTGAGTGGAGGTCCTGTATGGTCAGTGGAGCTGATACAGTGGTCAGTGAGTGGAGGTCCTGTATGGTCAGTGGAGCTGATACAGTGGACAGTAAATGTGAACCTCAGTGTCATGCTGTCGCGTCCAAAGAGTATTGGGGTATTTGTATTAGGGCTTTGTGTTGGCAGGAGCCTGGCGATACAATACATATCGTGATGCAGCCGTCTCGATTAAATATACCTCGATATACTGCGATACTGTAAGTAAAGTGATTTACTGTGATTTTTCTAATCCTACTATTTAAACACAGCACTGTATGAACAGGTTTATCAATACTTACTATAGCACTGCGTCCTTGTGCTGCTTGTTAATGTTGGAGTGGAGCTGAAAATGGATTACAACACTGCCATCTAGTGATCAGAGGTTTAAACACAACACACAATGATTCACTGTCTGTCAGGAATCTGTGTATTGATACTGTGTTTTTGAGAATCGATACAGTATCACTAAATATAATATCCTGATACTCGATATTTTGATATTTTTTTTTACTCCTCTACTTGTATGTGATGTATTTGGAAACATCTGCTGATCGACAGTTTTCCCAGATGTTCTGTAACGTGGGCTGACGCTTACCTGCTCCTCTCTGATTGGCTCCTCAGGTGTACAAGGGAGACGACACCACCTTCCAGCTGTTCGGCCTGCAGTGGAACACGGACTACCGCCTGCGGGTCTTCGTGTGCAGGCGCTGCTCGGACACCTCGCAGGAGCTGTGCGGGTCCTTCAGCCCCTCGGCGCACTTCTCCCCGCGGCGCTCCAACGCCCCCGCGGCCGTGGAGCCGGGCTCCGTCGGCACGTCCAGTCCCAAAGCGCTCACGGACGAACAGTTCGCCGGCCTCATCGTCCTCGCCGTGGCGTCCCTGTCCATCGTCATCGCTTACCTGCTCCAGCTGCTCATATAGAGACGCCGGACGCACAGAGGACGGAGACAAGAGGGACGTCTTCTCTTTTGGTTTTGGGAAATGGAGACAGCGTCCTCCCGCTTCTTCTCGTCCGTCTCCTTCACGCGTGTTTAAACTCGGTGTCTTTGTTGCACAGGTTTCGGCGAGCGCGATAAATGAAAGTATTTTTTATACGTTTTTAGGTCCTATTTTCTACGTAAGAGGCCCCCGAACAGGTTTCATAGTATTTTTGTACTTTTACAAAGTTTTTATTATGTGATACAGCTTTAACACATCGGCTGAAGAGATGTGTGCTTTTCTATCCTTCTGTCTGAGATCCGGCTAGCTTCGCTTCGGTAAGCTTCGGGTCGTCAACACTAAAGCAGCAGCAGCAGCAGCAGTAGCTGAAACTACACTAGTAACACAGCAAGTAGCCTTTCGTAACTACAGCTATTGATATTCAATGTAAAGAGAAAATAGACACATGTATTAAATACAGGTACAGAAGAGAGAATCTCACTGTTCACCATTTCAGGCCGTTTGTATTTATTATAAAAGATGTTGACTCCTCACAGTAAGGCCTTTACAGTATCGTCCCATCCCAGACTTCCCCCCGAGTCTGTCTCTGTGTCCTGTTTCAGGGTCTGCGTCCTCCGGAGACTAAAGTTGAAGGCCAGTTGAGTCACGGTGGCGCGACTAGGCTGGTGGTGTTTCGTGAGGCGGCGGTAACAGTGGGAACAGTGGTGATACAAACAGGGAGTTCTCCGTAGAGCAAACCGTCTCAGCCTTCGCCTCGCTGTCTACTTGTCCTTCAAAGGACGCACCCCCTGAATCGGGACACAGCCCGTGTGCTGTCCTGCTCTCCGTGTTCGGTAAAAAGGGAACGCGCCGCTTGTCTTCCCCCGAGTCTGTCTCTGTGTCCCGTTTCAGGGGCTGCGTCCTCCGGAGACTAAAGTTGAAGACCAGTTGCGTCACGGTGGCGCGACTAGGCTGTGCCGTTTAAAGGCTCCTTCATATGCGGCCGAGAAACGAGCAGCGAGCGGCGTTTCGTGAGGCAGCGGTAACGGCGGGAAGTCGTTTCAGTTCAGCCTTCGCATCTACAGAGGGTGTAGCCCCTGAGCAGACCGTCTCAGCCTGAGTGTTCCTTCAAAGGATGCAGCCCCTGAATCGGGACACAGCCCGTGTGCTGTCCTGCTCTCGTCCCGAGCCGTGTTCGGTAAGAAGGGGATGCGCCTTTGAGGTCGTCTGCGTCTGCGTCGGCCCAAGTTTCCCGTTTTCAGGCCGTTTGTATTTATTGTGCCCGTAAATGAAAAGCCGAGTTGACTCCTCATAGTGAGCCCCACCCCACCTCCCCTCCCCCCCACCCCCGCCAGGGCTGCGTCCCCCGGAGGCTGCATTTGAGGGCACCTCAGCGATCCCATTTCCAAGATGCACCCTTCTTTTTAGTGTCAGCGATGGATCCTTCAGGGCGAATCCTTCGCCGGCCAGCATATCCCAAGGTCCGTTGGTGCCGGTGAGGACTCTAGGTTGCTAGGTGACAGGAGCAGCGTTTGGTGAGGTAGCGACGGCGGGAACCGCGGTGCTGTGACGCAAGTAAGAAATTGCCTGTAGAGCAGACCGTCTCAGCCTTAGTGGTCCTTTAAAAGATATGCCTTTGTAGGCCGTATCCTCTGAAGGATGCAGCCCCTGAATCGGGACACGGCTTGTCCCGCTCTCGTCCCGAGTCGTTAGAAGTTAAAAGGAAAGCAGAAATAAAGAAATACAGCAGCATCCGCGTCGGCCAAAGACCTTTCCTGTCGGCATCCTTCGCTCCCACTGGCACCGTTCAGTGGAGTGAAGTGTGGAGTGTACGTACCTCAGGGACTGGGGGGGCCAGATAACCGCTCAGAGCGCCGGTGCGAACGCCTCCGCCTCCACCGCGATCTTCTTCACCCACTCGCCACACCTGCTTACCGCCTTCACCCCGTAACCGCTCTGTAGCCCAAACTACGTTATGCAGTACAAGAAGAGAAACGTTTACTAGCTCAGTCGTACCGTAACCAAAGTTAGTGAGCAGGCGAGGGTTAACAGTCGTGGTAGGTTTATTTATACTATATATATTGCATACAGTACTTTATAATAAATAATGCAAATCACAGTGCAATCCTTCGTTTATTTATTTCTTTAAGAATCAAACGAACTGTCGTATTCAGCATCTCCTCATGTAGCATGTCTTTTTTTTTTTTTTTTTTTGGTTACGATGAATTATGTTTCCAAATATAGAGCAGTAATCTTTATTATTAACCTCTTATTTCCTTTCAGATATATTTTTATTGTGTTTATGCTGTTTTTACTCATGTACGTCCGATTTAATTCAAGATACGCTACGATCCAATAGCCTCTCTCTCTCTCTCTCTCTCTCTCTCTCTCTCTCTCTCTCTCTCTCTCTCTCTCTCTCAGTCAGCAGGTGAATGCCAGGGTCCTAGTATGGAATATATTGTTTGTATGTTTTCTTTCTTTCACATCGATGCGGTCCTCGCTACGGACCTCCAACATTCCAGTGTAAGAGAGACGTGACATAACTTGATGCTAAAGTAAAACTTGAAGTGGAAACACTTGAACACTTTAATTTCACCCCCGGACCTGCGCTCGCATTGTATTTTTATATTGCACGTTTTTATCAGGTCGCAACGTCAACGCTCTTCTGACGTCACCGCCTTAAAGCCTTAGCCGCCGTCAGGGCGTCCAGACCCAGCAGCCCGGCTCGCACGTTAGCGCACGACGAGAATCGATCCTCACCGCCGTTTTCACACGTAATCACGTCACACTTACTGTTGTAAATTATAATCATAGGCATTATATGAAAAAAAACTCTACCATATCAGTTTAATGTATAGATTTGAAGTACTACCCTTTGTATTTAAGATGATTATGTATCTGTAGCATATATGTAATATATTTATACGCAATAAATGTTTAAAAGTTTCTGATACGATTTAAAGAGTCTGATTGTTTTCATTCAGTGTCAGATGCAGTCATATCCTGTATGTATGTCCCTTTACATCATCTTCTTCTTCCACTGGAGCCAATCCCAGCATCTTCAGGTGAAGGTCACCAGTCCATCACATGACCAACACACTCTCACACCTACGGGCAGTTTAGAGTGAGGATCCTAACATGCACGTGTTTGGACTGTGGGAGGAAACCGGAGAACCCGGAGGAACCCACTCAAACACAGAGAGACCCTAAACACTCCACACAGAACCACCCGGACCGGGAATCCAACCCAGATCATCTTACTGTGAGGAGACAGTGCTGAACATCTGGTGTGCATGTGATAGTAGATAGATAGATGTGTGTGCTTATCCCATACCATCAGGTGCTTACTATATAGTATCTAGTGCGCACCAGATATTTACCTGAACTAAAACAACAAAGGAAGATCACGCGTGTGTGTAAGTGTGTAAGAGAACGGCTGCAGAAACTCTGCTGGTGTGAATTTCACTGCTTTTATTTGAGCTGCATGAAGACACTGAGAACATAAACCATCACAGTCAACAAAGCCACCAGCGCAGGTCTGAAGTTCTGAAGTTCTGAATTTCAACACAAACGTCTCGAACAGCAACATATTTGGCACAAATGTACGTACGACATCACGAGAGCGCGTATTTAACAGGTGGAGCTTCTTCAGGTGGAGGAGTTTGATCAGCTGGCACGACTGTATTCTCTCCCCGTTCGGGGTACAACGTCCAGCGCTCTCGTCTACAGTGCGGATCTGTCCTCCAGTCTCGGCTGTTTAAGGCATTCTTGTGTTGGGTGCATATTTCAGCAGGAACGACTACAGTAACATACCTGCAACGTTTCCACTACGTTACAATCAAATCAGCTTCTTCACAGCGCAATGTAGAAAACACTGTTCATATCAGCTACGACCCAGAATGCACTCTGTGTCACTTCAAAGTGATAAACTCCCTCACACGGTTACCAGTGTTACCAGTGTTCCCAGTGTGTATATGGTGGTGGCCTGTTTGTGAAGGTTCTACATGCCAGGTCCTTAAACATCAGCCTTGTTTATACTTACTTACGTATTCCATCAGCCAAGACACGTTTCTATCTGCCTCTCACTGTTATCAATACAATACCCAAGAAGTCTTTAAAGGGGAATTCCACCATATCTGTTATTTACAGTGGTGGTGATGGTGTTTATAGTGGTGGTGATGGTGTTTACAGTGGTGGTGATGGTGTTTACAGTGGTGGTGTTGATGTTTACAGTGGTCGTGATGGTGTTTACAGTGGTGGTGATGGTGTTTACAGTGGTGATAATGGTGTTTACAGTGGTGGTGCTGAAGTTTACAGTGGTGGTGGTGGTGTTTACAGTGGTGGTGGTGTTGATGTTTACAGTGGTGGTGATGGTGTTTACAGTGGTGGTGGTGGTGTTTACAGTGGTGGTGGTGGTGATGGTGTTTACAGTGGTGGTGATGGTGTTTACAGTGGTGGTGTTGATGTTTACAGTGGTCGTGATGGTGTTTACAGTGGTGGTGATGGTGTTTACAGTGGTGATAATGGTGTTTACAGTGGTGGTGCTGAAGTTTACAGTGGTGGTGGTGGTGTTTACAGTGGTGGTGGTGTTGATGTTTACAGTGGTGGTGATGGTGTTTACAGTGGTGGTGGTGGTGTTTACAGTGGTGGTGGTGGTGATGGTGTTTACAGTGGTGGTGATGGTGTTTACAGTGGTGGTGTTGATGTTTACAGTGGTGGTGATGGTGTTTACAGTGGTGGTGTTGATGTTTACAGTGGTCGTGATGGTGTTTACAGTGGTGGTGATGGTGTTTACAGTGGTGATAATGGTGTTTACAGTGGTGGTGCTGAAGTTTACAGTGGTGGTGGTGGTGGTGTTTACAGTGGTGGTGGTGTTGATGTTTACAGTGGTGGTGATGGTGTTTACAGTGGTGGCGATGGTGTTTACAATGGTGATGATGATGTTTACAGTGGAGGTGATGTTTACAGTGGTGGTGATGGTGTTTACAATGGTGATGATGATGTTTACAGTGGTGGTGATGGTGTTTACAGTGGTCGTGATGGTGTTTACAGTGGAGGTGATGATGTTTACAGTGGTGGTGATGGTGTTTACAGTGGTCGTGATGGTGTTTACAGCGGTGATGGTGTTTACAGCGGTGATGTGGATGTTTACAGTGGAGGTGATGGTGTTTACAGTGGTGGTGATAGTGTTTACAGTGGTGGTGATGGTGTTTACAGTGGGGGTGATGGTGTTTACAGCGGTGATGTGGATGTTTACAGTGGAGGTGATGATGTTTACAGTGGTGGTGATGGTGTTTACAGTGGTCGTGATGGTGTTTACAGCGGTGATGGTGTTTACAGCGGTGTTGTGGATGTTTACAGTGGAGGTGATGATGTTTACAGTGGTGGTGATAGTGTTTACAGTGGAGGTGATGTTTACAGTGGTGGTGGTGGTGTTTACAGTGGTGGTGATAGTGTTTACAGTGGTGGTGATAGTGTTTACAGTGGTGGTGATGATGTTTACAGTGGTGGTGATGGTGTTTACAGTGGTGATGATGGTAACCAGGGGTCTCCATGTCTACAACACAAATCTACACATTGTATTTACTATGAAACCCACCAGTGAAGCTACTCGTGTCTTCTGAGTTTATCTGGATGTTGATGGTAAAATGTGGAAGATCTGAAAATACTAGGTTTTCTTTGGGGACTATTTGAACCTCACAGCGTCCTGCATGTATCCCTCCACCATGAATGGAGTTTAAGACTGAGATCTTCTCTAAACTATCATAAACAGCGTCTCAGAATCAGACAGTGTATTTATAACATCTACTGTAAGAACTTTCTGTGAGGAGCTTTTAGAGGTGGACGTCTGGTTCCATTCACCACCACTGTGAACAGATCTGACTGTATCTAGAACAGCTTTTAGAGGAGGACGTCTGGTTCCATTCACCTCCACTGTGAACAGATCTGACTGTATCTAGAACAGCTTTTAGAGGAGGACGTCTGGTTCCATTCACCTCCACTGTGAACAGATCTGACTGTATCTAGAACAGCTTTTAGAGGTGGACGTCTGGTTTCATTTACCACCACTGTGAACAGATCTGACTGTATCTAGAACAGCTTTTAGGGGTGGACGTCTGGTTCCATTCACCACCACTGTGAACAGATCTGACTGTATCTAGAACAGCTTTTAGAGGAGGACGTCTGGTTCCATTCACCACCACTGTGAACAGATCTGACTGTATCTAGAACAGCTTTTAGAGGTGGACGTCTGGTTCCATTCACCTCCACTGTAAACAGATCTGACTGTATCTAGAACAGCTTTTAGAGGTGGACGTCTGGTTCCATTCACCACCACTGTGAACAGATCTGACTGTATCTAGAACAGCTTTTAGAGGTGGACGTCTGGTTCCATTCACCTCCACTGTGAACAGATCGTACTGTATCTAGAACAGCTTCTAGAGGTGGACGTCTGGTTTCATTCACCACCACTGTGAACAGATCTGACTGTATCTAGAACAGCTTTTAGGGGTGGACGTCTGGTTCCATTCACCACCACTGTGAACAGATCTGACTGTATCTAGAACAGCTTTTAGAGGAGGACGTCTGGTTCCATTCACCACCACTGTGAACAGATCTGACTGTATCTAGAACAGCTTTTAGAGGTGGACGTCTGGTTCCATTCACCTCCACTGTAAACAGATCTGACTGTATCTAGAACAGCTTTTAGAGGTGGACGTCTGGTTCCATTCACCACCACTGTGAACAGATCTGACTGTATCTAGAACAGCTTTTAGAGGTGGACGTCTGGTTCCATTCACCACCACTGTGAACAGATCTGACTGTATCTAGAACAGCTTTTAGAGGTGGACGTCTGGTTCCATTCACCTCCACTGTGAACAGATCGTACTGTATCTAGAACAGCTTCTAGAGGTGGACGTCTGGTTTCATTCACCACCACTGTGAACAGATCTGACTGTATCTAGAACAGCTTTTAGGGGTGGACGTCTGGTTCCATTCACCACCACTGTGAACAGATCTGACTGTATCTAGAACAGCTTTTAGAGGTGGACGTCTGGTTCCATTCACCACCACTGTAAACAGTTCTGACTGTATCTAGAACAGCTTTTAGAGGTGGACGTCTGGTTCCATTCACCACCACTGTAAACAGATCTGACTGTATCTAGAACAGCTTTTAGAGGTGGACGTCTGGTTCCATTCACCACCACTGTGAACAGATCTGACTGTATCTAGAACAGCTTTTAGAGGTGGACGTCTGGTTCCATTCACCACCACTGTGAACAGATCTGACTGTATCTAGAACAGCTTTTAGAGGTGGACGTCTGGTTCCATTCACCACCACTGTGATCAGTTCTGACTGGATCTAGAACAGAGAGAGAGAATGTTTCTGTTTACATCTGTACTGTTTAATTATAGAGAAATTCTGAAAGATGGTGGAATTCTCCTTTAAGACAGCTACTGTGCTTGGACCGATTCGTGTCCCCTGGTAACTTATCTTCACTTAGAAAGTTGTACTGTTAGTGATGCGCTGTGGGGGGCGCTGCTGTCTGGATAGTTTTGGTTGGTGGACGATTCTCAGTCCAGCAGTGACACTGAGGTGTTCAAACCCTCCAACAGCAGCACTGCTGTGTCTGATCCACTCACACCAGCACAACACACACCAATGCAGTGTCACTGCAGAGCTAAGAATGATCTACCAGCTAATAGTACCCGCTCTGTGGTGGTCCTGTGGGGGTCCTGACCACTGAAGATCAGGGTAAAGGTGAGGTCTGGGTATTTAAGCTCTGCTGTTGGTGAGAAACAGCTGATGTTCGGTTTCAGTGCTCATTAGTCACATCACCAAACGTGTCTCAGATGATGGAGAACATCTCACACAGATCTGTTCCACTGAGT
>CM038727.1:948431-983431 GCA_021613375.1 Megaleporinus macrocephalus | reverse complement strand
AATTATTATATAAATTAATAGAAACATCTTTACTTTTACCATTTTGCAAGTTTTTAAATGTATAATTAAATGTGTACATATTTACTTCCTACTTCAGTGTTTTTAACAGAATCTGGTCAGAGGCCTCGGACTGTCATCACTAATTAAAACAGAAGCTCGTTATAATAAATCACTTTCACTCTAAACTGACCTGAGATCTGTGAAAACTCTCAAATGTCTGTAAGGACCTCAGGACTTACAGGACTAAACTCCGGTCTGGCATCGAGTCAGCTTTTTCACTCTTCAGTAAAATGTATTAACGTCGTTGTTTATGGTCGTTGCTGCTACAGTGGTTTCAGGTCGAGGCTGAAGAAGTTCTGGACGTGTCCGGTGTTGTTTATGGTCGTTGCTGCTACAGTGGTTTCAGGTCGAGGCTGAAGAAGTTCTGGACGTGTCCGGTGTTGTTTATGGTCGTTGCTGCTACAGTGGTTTCAGGTCGAGGCTGAAGAAGTTCTGGACGTGTCCGGTGTTGTTTATGGTCGTTGCTGCTACAGTGGTTTCAGGTCGAGGCTGAAGAAGTTCTGGACGTATCCGGTGTTGTTTATGGTCGTTGCTGCTACAGTGGTTTCAGGTCGAGGCTGAAGAAGTTCTGGACGTGTCCAGTGTTGTTTATGGTCGTTGCTGCTACAGTGGTTTCAGGTCGAGGCTGAAGAAGTTCTGGACGTGTCCAGTGTTGTTTATGGTCGTTGCTGCTACAGTGGTTTCAGGTCGAGGCTGAAGAAGTTCTGGACGTGTCCGGTGTTGTTTATGGTCGTTGCTGTTACAGTGGTCTCAGGTCGAGGCTGAAGAAGTTCTGGACGTGTCCGGTGTTGTTTATGGTCGTTGCTGCTACAGTGGTTTCAGGTCGAGGCTGAAGAAGTTCTGGACGTGTCCGGTGTTGTTTATGGTCGTTGCTGCTACAGTGGTTTCAGGTCGAGGCTGAAGAAGTTCTGGACGTGTCCGGTGTTGTTTATGGTCGTTGCTGCTACAGTGGTCTCAGGTCGAGGCTGAAGAAGTTCTGGACGTGTCCGGTGTTGTTTATGGTCGTTGCTGCTACAGTGGTCTCAGGTCGAGGCTGAAGAAGTTCTGGACGTGTCCGGTGTTGTTTATGGTCGTTGCTGCTACAGTGGTTTCAGGTCGAGGCTGAAGAAGTTCTGGACGTGTCCGGTGTTGTTTATGGTCGTTGCTGCTACAGTGGTTTCAGGTCGAGGCTGAAGAAGTTCTGGACGTGTCCGGTGTTGTTTAGATGGTATGGAAGACCCACCTGTTGGAGTGGAAGAGGTTTCTGTGGCAGCGTCTCCACATTAAAAGCTCTGTGGATGGTCTGACAGTGCCGGTGTTCACGGTGTCCATTAACAGATGTTTCTCGGCGTGTGAGCTGAGATGGACGTATGTTCTGCTGAAATTGAACAAATAACAGTTTTTTTTCCATTAAAGTCCGCTGCGTTATTTCCAGCACAGCTGAGGTTTAGTGGGGTGATTAGCAGAGCGGGGACGGCTGTGGGTTTCCGGTTGTTGGGAAGTTTTTCTGAGTGGAGAGTGTTTTTAGCTCACGTGTACTTTGGCTGGTGCTCTCCTCGCTCGGTATGTGTGTTTGATTAGAGCTGCAGGGCTTTGATCTCCAGCGTTTCTATTCAGAGGTAATTAAATGTCTTCTCTGCTCAGTTTCTGTCTACAAAACATGACATTCATCATAAATGTGTTTATAACAGTAGTAATATTAACAGTTTTAACTGGAAGAGTGTAGATCCTGAAGGAAGGGCAGGACGGTTGAGCGTAAGCGACAGATGGGTCAGTGCGTCTGTGGATTAGAGTTTGAGGATCTGCTCTGAGTCAGTACAGACAGTTTGGAGGCTGTAGGTTAAATGAAACCATGATGTTTGGTTTCAGCCGAAAATGAATGGAACTCTATGGGGGGAAAAAAGAGGGATGGAAAAAAATGACAAACAGATGAGTACAGCTAGAACCAGCACTGCAGTGGTGGTCGGGGGTCTGCGCTGAGTCAGTGTATGTAAATGGTGTCTGTCGGTCTTGTACTTTTCCAGCCTATTCATTCTCTATGGGAGAAAATTCCATAAAAAATCTATAGTTTTCGAGAACCTGTGCATCCAATCAGAAAGCTGCATCCAAGCCCGAATCGCACAATCAGACGGGACCACCTGGAGCTGGAACAGAGCTGATATTTTAAAAAACTGTGGGACGAGTGACGCGGTGAAGATCTGGCAGAAAGCAAAAAACCAATAACAGTATAATTACACACTGCTCTGCAGTACAGAACCTTACATACAGGAACTTTTAGTACAAATACACTGTTGTTGCTATGGTGACCCTTAATGTCACAGACCAGCTCTCCAGTAAATAAATAAATAATGTAAAATTAGTAAACAAATTTTTTTTTAAAAAGAAAATAATAATAATGCATTTATTGGGCTGAACTGATGTTCTCTTTGTATTCACCAGCATATTATTATTATTATTTATTTATTTATTTATTTATTTTTAATTAGTTCATATAAGGCACCTCAGTGTAACTACAGTACTCTTTTAAGCTGGAATGGAAGATTTAAATAAGAAGCTTCAGCTTCGGTTAGTTAATTTTGGGAGACACTGTTATTAGAGTGAGTCTATCTATCGCTCAGAGACTGCATGGCCTGCTGGACCAACTGCACGAGTAGTGTGTAATAGTGATACACATTAATGTGTCACCACAAGTCTAAAGTAACCCATATCTGGTGGAGTCCGTGGTGGTCTGCAGCGGGAGTGAGGGGTTGTTTTGATTTGTGAGTGATGCCCTGGCAGGATGTCAGCGCGGGCCCCTGGGACCTGAGTGGGCTGTTACAGCTAACACAGCGCAAATTAGTCCTTGTTCCTGCACACACACACACACACACACTCACACACACACACACACACACACACACACACACACACAAAGTGCTCTCTCGCTAAACAACCATCCCCTGCACATCAACACACACACACACACGTGCTGCTGCATCGTGGTGTCGAGTCTGGTGCAGGTGGTCTTCAGTGTATTTATCTTTAAGAGAGTAAAATCAGGACTTTAACTGTTCACTTCAGATCCTCTTTCCTATATACCTTAATTACACTCATTTAATAACAACAAATGATTGAGCATTCAGTTTTTTCACTAGCAGGGCAGTCTAATCTAATCTAATCTAATCTAATCTAATCTAATCTAATCTAATCTAATCTAATCAAGCTTATTTCTTTATTTGTTTTACAACTGATGTCGTCACAAAGCAGCTTCACAGGAATTTAGTAAAAAGATGAACAGAGCATAGAATATTTAGAGCTTAAGAAATAGCATAAAATCGTAGAACCCCCCGGCGAGCAAGCCAGAAGCAACGGTTACTGTCATAATCACATGATCTGCAGCTAGTCAACATCAGCATCATCACTGATAGTATCTGCTCTGTGGGGGTCCTGTGGGGGTCCTGATCATTAAACAACAGAGTAATAAAGTTTACAGAGAATCAGATGAACTACAGTCTGTAAGTGGAGGTCCTGTATGGTCAGTGGAGCTGATACAGTGGACAGTGAGTGGAGGTCCTGTATGGTCAGTGGAGCTGATACAGTGGACAGTGAGTGTAGGTCCTGTATGGTCAGTGGAGCTGATACAGTGGACAGTGAGTGGAGTCCTGTATGGTCAGTGGAGCTGATACAGTGGTCAGTGAGTGGAGATCCTGTATGATCAGTGGAGCTGATACAGTGGACAGTGAGTGGAGGTCCTGTATGGTCAGTGGAGCTGATACAGTGGACAGTGAGTGGAGGTCCTGTATGGTCAGTGGAGCTGATACAGTGGACAGTGAGTGGAGCTCCTGTATGGTCAGTGGAGCTGATACAGTGGACAGTGAGTGGAGGTCCTGTATGGTCAGTGGAGCTGATACAGTGGACAGTGAGTGGAGGTCCTGTATGGTCAGTGGAGCTGATACAGTGGTCAGTGAGTGGAGGTCCTGTATGGTCAGTGGAGCTGATACAGTGGACAGTAAATGTGAACCTCAGTGTCATGCTGTCGCGTCCAAAGAGTATTGGGGTATTTGTATTAGGGCTTTGTGTTGGCAGGAGCCTGGCGATACAATACATATCGTGATGCAGCCGTCTCGATTAAATATACCTCGATATACTGCGATACTGTAAGTAAAGTGATAAACTGTGATTTTTCTAATCCTACTATTTAAACACAGCACTGTATGAACAGGTTTATCAATGTTTACAATAGCACTGCGTCCTTGTGCTGCTAGTTAATGTTGGAGTTGGAGCTGAAAATGGATTACAACACTGCCATCTAGTGGTCAGAGGTTTAAACACAACACACACTGATTCACTGTCTGTCAGGAATCTGTGTATTGATACTGTGTTTTTAGGAATCGATACCGTATCACTAAACATAATATCCTGATATTCAATATTTTGATATTTTTTTTTACTCCTCTACTTGTATGTGATGTATTTGGAAACATCTGCTGATCGACAGTTTTCCCAGATGTTCTGTAACGTGGGCTGACGCTTACCTGCTCCTCTCTGATTGGCTCCTCAGGTGTACAAGGGAGACGACACCACCTTCCAGCTGTTCGGCCTGCAGTGGAACACGGACTACCGCCTGCGGGTCTTCGTGTGCAGGCGCTGCTCGGACACCTCGCAGGAGCTGTGCGGGTCCTTCAGCCCTCGGCGCACTTCTCCCCGCGGCGCTCCAACGCCCCCGCGGCCGTGGAGCCGGGCTCCGTCGGCACGTCCAGTCCCAAAGCACTCACGGACGAACAGTTCGCCGGCCTCATTGTCCTCGCCGTGGCGTCCCTGTCCATCGTCATCGCTTACCTGCTCCAGCTGCTCATATAGAGACGCCGGACGCACAGAGGACGGAGACAAGAGGGACGTCTTCTCTTTTGGTTTTGGGAAATGGAGACAGCGTCCTCCCGCTTCTTCTCGTCCGTCTCCTTCACGCGTGTTTAAACTCGGTGTCTTTGTTGCACAGGTTTCGGCGAGCGCGATAAATGAAAGTATTTTTTATACGTTTTTAGGTCCTATTTTCTACGTAAGAGGCCCCCGAACAGGTTTCATAGTATTTTTGTACTTTTACAAAGTTTTTATTATGTGATACAGCTTTAACACATCGGCTGAAGAGATGTGTGCTTTTCTATCCTTCTGTCTGAGATCCGGCTAGCTTCGCTTCGGTAAGCTTCGGGTCGTCAACACTAAAGCAGCAGCAGCAGCAGCAGTAGCTGAAACTACACTAGTAACACAGCAAGTAGCCTTTCGTAACTACAGCTATTGATATTCAATGTAAAGAGAAAATAGACACATGTATTAAATACAGGTACAGAAGAGAGAATCTCACTGTTCACCATTTCAGGCCGTTTGTATTTATTATAAAAGATGTTGACTCCTCACAGTAAGGCCTTTACAGTATCGTCCCATCCCAGACTTCCCCCCGAGTCTGTCTCTGTGTCCTGTTTCAGGGTCTGCGTCCTCCGGAGACTAAAGTTGAAGGCCAGTTGAGTCACGGTGGCGCGACTAGGCTGGTGGTGTTTCGTGAGGCGGCGGTAACAGTGGGAACAGTGGTGATACAAACAGGGAGTTCTCCGTAGAGCAAACCGTCTCAGCCTTCGCCTCGCTGTCTACTTGTCCTTCAAAGGACGCACCCCCTGAATCGGGACACAGCCCGTGTGCTGTCCTGCTCTCCGTGTTCGGTAAAAAGGGAACGCGCCGCTTGTCTTCCCCCGAGTCTGTCTCTGTGTCCCGTTTCAGGGGCTGCGTCCTCCGGAGACTAAAGTTGAAGACCATTGCGTCACGGTGGCGCGACTAGGCTGTGCCGTTTAAAGGCTCCTTCATATGCGGCCGAGAAACGAGCAGCGAGCGGCGTTTCGTGAGGCAGCGGTAACGGCGGGAAGTCGTTTCAGTTCAGCCTTCGCATCTACAGAGGGTGTAGCCCCTGAGCAGACCATCTCAGCCTGAGTGTTCCTTCAAAGGATGCAGCCCCTGAATCGGGACACAGCCCGTGTGCTGTCCTGCTCTCGTCCCGAGCCGTGTTCGGTAAGAAGGGGATGCGCCTTTGAGGTCGTCTGCGTCTGCGTCGGCCCAAGTTTCCCGTTTTCAGGCCGTTTGTATTTATTGTGCCCGTAAATGAAAAGCCGAGTTGACTCCTCATAGTGAGCCCCACCCCACCTCCCCTCCCCCCCACCCCCGCCAGGGCTGCGTCCCCCGGAGGCTGCATTTGAGGGCACCTCAGCGATCCCATTTCCAAGATGCACCCTTCTTTTTAGTGTCAGCGATGGATCCTTCAGGGCGAATCCTTCGCCGGCCAGCATATCCCAAGGTCCGTTGGTGCCGGTGAGGACTCTAGGTTGCTAGGTGACAGGAGCAGCGTTTGGTGAGGTAGCGACGGCGGGAACCGCGGTGCTGTGACGCAAGTAAGAAATTGCCTGTAGAGCAGACCGTCTCAGCCTTAGTGGTCCTTTAAAAGATATGCCTTTGTAGGCCGTATCCTCTGAAGGATGCAGCCCCTGAATCGGGACACGGCTTGTCCCGCTCTCGTCCCGAGTCGTTAGAAGTTAAAAGGAAAGCAGAATAAAGAAATACAGCAGCATCCGCGTCGGCCAAAGACCTTTCCTGTCGGCATCCTTCGCTCCCACTGGCACCGTTCAGTGGAGTGAAGTGTGGAGTGTACGTACCTCAGGGACTGGGGGGGCCAGATAACCGCTCAGAGCGCCGGTGCGAACGCCTCCGCCTCCACCGCGATCTTCTTCACCCACTCGCCACACCTGCTTACCGCCTTCACCCCGTAACCGCTCTGTAGCCCAAACTACGTTATGCAGTACAAGAAGAGAAACGTTTACTAGCTCAGTCGTACCGTAACCAAAGTTAGTGAGCAGGCGAGGGTTAACAGTCGTGGTAGGTTTATTATACTATATATATTGCATACAGTACTTTATAATAAATAATGCAAATCACAGTGCAATCCTTCGTTTATTTATTTCTTTAAGAATCAAACGAACTGTCGTATTCAGCATCTCCTCATGTAGCATGTCTTTTTTTTTTTTTTTTTTTGGTTACGATGAATTATGTTTCCAAATATAGAGCAGTAATCTTTATTATTAACCTCTTATTTCCTTTCAGATATATTTTTATTGTGTTTATGCTGTTTTTACTCATGTACGTCCGATTTAATTCAAGATACGCTACGATCCAATAGCCTCTCTCTCTCTCTCTCTCTCTCTCTCTCTCTCTCTCTCTCTCTCTCTCTCTCTCTCAGTCAGCAGGTGAATGCCAGGGTCCTAGTATGGAATATATTGTTTGTATGTTTTCTTTCTTTCACATCGATGCGGTCCTCGCTACGGACCTCCAACATTCCAGTGTAAGAGAGACGTGACATAACTTGATGCTAAAGTAAAACTTGAAGTGGAAACACTTGAACACTTTAATTTCACCCCCGGACCTGCGCTCGCATTGTATTTTTATATTGCACGTTTTTATCAGGTCGCAACGTCAACGTTCTTCTGACGTCACCGCCTTAAAGCCTTAGCCGCCGTCAGGGCGTCCAGACCCAGCAGCCCGGCTCGCACGTTAGCGCACGACGAGAATCGATCCTCACCGCCGTTTTCACACGTAATCACGTCACACTTACTGTTGTAAATTATAATCATAGGCATTATATGAAAAAAAACTCTACCATATCAGTTTAATGTATAGATTTGAAGTACTACCCTTTGTATTTAAGATGATTATGTATCTGTAGCATATATGTAATATATTTATACGCAATAAATGTTTAAAAGTTTCTGATACGATTTAAAGAGTCTGATTGTTTTCATTCAGTGTCAGATGCAGTCATATCCTGTATGTATGTCCCTTTACATCATCTTCTTCTTCCACTGGAGCCAATCCCAGCATCTTCAGGTGAAGGTCACCAGTCCATCACATGACCAACACACTCTCACACCTACGGGCAGTTTAGAGTGAGGATCCTAACATGCACGTGTTTGGACTGTGGGAGGAAACCGGAGAACCCGGAGGAACCCACTCAAACACAGAGAGACCATACACACTCCACACAGAACCACCCGGACTGGGAATCCAACCCAGATCATCTTACTGTGAGGAGACAGTGCTGAACATCTGGTGTGCATGTGATAGTAGATAGATAGATGTGTGTGCTTATCCCATACCATCAGGTGCTTACTATATAGTATCTAGTGCGCACCAGATATTTACCTGAACTAAAACAACAAAGGAAGATCACGCGTGTGTGTAAGTGTGTAAGAGAACGGCTGCAGAAACTCTGCTGGTGTGAATTTCACTGCTTTTATTTGAGCTGCATGAAGACACTGAGAACATAAACCATCACAGTCAACAAAGCCACCAGCGCAGGTCTGAAGTTCTGAAGTTCTGAATTTCAACACAAACGTCTCGAACAGCAACATATTTGGCACAAATGTACGTACGACATCACGAGAGCGCGTATTTAACAGGTGGAGCTTCTTCAGGTGGAGGAGTTTGATCAGCTGGCACGACTGTATTCTCTCCCCGTTCGGGGTACAACGTCCAGCGCTCTCGTCTACAGTGCGGATCTGTCCTCCAGTCTCGGCTGTTTAAGGCATTCTTGTGTTGGGTGCATATTTCAGCAGGAACGACTACAGTAACATACCTGCAACGTTTCCACTACGTTACAATCAAATCAGCTTCTTCACAGCGCAATGTAGAAAACACTGTTCATATCAGCTACGACCCAGAATGCACTCTGTGTCACTTCAAAGTGATAAACTCCCTCACACGGTTACCAGTGTTACCAGTGTTCCCAGTGTGTATATGGTGGTGGCCTGTTTGTGAAGGTTCTACATGCCAGGTCCTTAAACATCAGCCTTGTTTATACTTACTTACGTATTCCATCAGCCAAGACACGTTTCTATCTG
Organism: Megaleporinus macrocephalus; assembly: GCA_021613375.1. Lineage (NCBI taxonomy): Eukaryota > Metazoa > Chordata > Actinopteri > Characiformes > Anostomidae > Megaleporinus > Megaleporinus macrocephalus. The sequence goes on along the minus strand of CM038727.1, from coordinate 974,483 downwards.
CCTCTCACTGTTATCAATACAATACCCAAGAAGTCTTTAAAGGGGAATTCCACCATATCTGTTATTTACAGTGGTGGTGATGGTGTTTATAGTGGTGGTGATGGTGTTTACAGTGGTGGTGATGGTGTTTACAGTGGTGGTGTTGATGTTTACAGTGGTCGTGATGGTGTTTACAGTGGTGGTGATGGTGTTTACAGTGGTGATAATGGTGTTTACAGTGGTGGTGCTGAAGTTTACAGTGGTGGTGGTGGTGTTTACAGTGGTGGTGGTGTTGATGTTTACAGTGGTGGTGATGGTGTTTACAGTGGTGGTGGTGGTGTTTACAGTGGTGGTGGTGGTGATGGTGTTTACAGTGGTGGTGATGGTGTTTACAGTGGTGGTGTTGATGTTTACAGTGGTCGTGATGGTGTTTACAGTGGTGGTGATGGTGTTTACAGTGGTGATAATGGTGTTTACAGTGGTGGTGCTGAAGTTTACAGTGGTGGTGGTGGTGTTTACAGTGGTGGTGGTGTTGATGTTTACAGTGGTGGTGATGGTGTTTACAGTGGTGGTGGTGGTGTTTACAGTGGTGGTGGTGGTGATGGTGTTTACAGTGGTGGTGATGGTGTTTACAGTGGTGGTGTTGATGTTTACAGTGGTGGTGATGGTGTTTACAGTGGTGGTGTTGATGTTTACAGTGGTCGTGATGGTGTTTACAGTGGTGGTGATGGTGTTTACAGTGGTGATAATGGTGTTTACAGTGGTGGTGCTGAAGTTTACAGTGGTGGTGGTGGTGTTTACAGTGGTGGTGGTGTTGATGTTTACAGTGGTGGTGATGGTGTTTACAGTGGTGGCGATGGTGTTTACAATGGATGATGATGTTTACAGTGGAGGTGATGTTTACAGTGGTGGTGATGGTGTTTACAATGGTGATGATGATGTTTACAGTGGTGGTGATGGTGTTTACAGTGGTCGTGATGGTGTTTACAGTGGAGGTGATGATGTTTACAGTGGTGGTGATGGTGTTTACAGTGGTCGTGATGGTGTTTACAGCGGTGATGGTGTTTACAGCGGTGATGTGGATGTTTACAGTGGAGGTGATGGTGTTTACAGTGGTGGTGATAGTGTTTACAGTGGTGGTGATGGTGTTTACAGTGGGGGATGGTGTTTACAGCGGTGATGTGGATGTTTACAGTGGAGGTGATGATGTTTACAGTGGTGGTGATGGTGTTTACAGTGGTCGTGATGGTGTTTACAGCGGTGATGGTGTTTACAGCGGTGTTGTGGATGTTTACAGTGGAGGTGATGATGTTTACAGTGGTGGTGATAGTGTTTACAGTGGAGGTGATGTTTACAGTGGTGGTGGTGGTGTTTACAGTGGTGGTGATAGTGTTTACAGTGGTGGTGATAGTGTTTACAGTGGTGATGATGTTTACAGTGGTGGTGATGGTGTACAGTGGTGATGATGGTAACCAGGGGTCTCCATGTCTACAACACAAATCTACACATTGTATTTACTATGAAACCCACCAGTGAAGCTACTCGTGTCTTCTGAGTTTATCTGGATGTTGATGGTAAAATGTGGAAGATCTGAAAATACTAGGTTTTCTTTGGGGACTATTTGAACCTCACAGCGTCCTGCATGTATCCCTCCACCATGAATGGAGTTTAAGACTGAGATCTTCTCTAAACTATCATAAACAGCGTCTCAGAATCAGACAGTGTATTTATAACATCTACTGTAAGAACTTTCTGTGAGGAGCTTTTAGAGGTGGACGTCTGGTTCCATTCACCACCACTGTGAACAGATCTGACTGTATCTAGAACAGCTTTTAGAGGAGGACGTCTGGTTCCATTCACCTCCACTGTGAACAGATCTGACTGTATCTAGAACAGCTTTTAGAGGAGGACGTCTGGTTCCATTCACCTCCACTGTGAACAGATCTGACTGTATCTAGAACAGCTTTTAGAGGTGGACGTCTGGTTTCATTTACCACCACTGTGAACAGATCTGACTGTATCTAGAACAGCTTTTAGGGGTGGACGTCTGGTTCCATTCACCACCACTGTGAACAGATCTGACTGTATCTAGAACAGCTTTTAGAGGAGGACGTCTGGTTCCATTCACCACCACTGTGAACAGATCTGACTGTATCTAGAACAGCTTTTAGAGGTGGACGTCTGGTTCCATTCACCTCCACTGTAAACAGATCTGACTGTATCTAGAACAGCTTTTAGAGGTGGACGTCTGGTTCCATTCACCACCACTGTGAACAGATCTGACTGTATCTAGAACAGCTTTTAGAGGTGGACGTCTGGTTCCATTCACCTCCACTGTGAACAGATCGTACTGTATCTAGAACAGCTTCTAGAGGTGGACGTCTGGTTTCATTCACCACCACTGTGAACAGATCTGACTGTATCTAGAACAGCTTTTAGGGGTGGACGTCTGGTTCCATTCACCACCACTGTGAACAGATCTGACTGTATCTAGAACAGCTTTTAGAGGAGGACGTCTGGTTCCATTCACCACCACTGTGAACAGATCTGACTGTATCTAGAACAGCTTTTAGAGGTGGACGTCTGGTTCCATTCACCTCCACTGTAAACAGATCTGACTGTATCTAGAACAGCTTTTAGAGGTGGACGTCTGGTTCCATTCACCACCACTGTGAACAGATCTGACTGTATCTAGAACAGCTTTTAGAGGTGGACGTCTGGTTCCATTCACCACCACTGTGAACAGATCTGACTGTATCTAGAACAGCTTTTAGAGGTGGACGTCTGGTTCCATTCACCTCCACTGTGAACAGATCGTACTGTATCTAGAACAGCTTCTAGAGGTGGACGTCTGGTTTCATTCACCACCACTGTGAACAGATCTGACTGTATCTAGAACAGCTTTTAGGGGTGGACGTCTGGTTCCATTCACCACCACTGTGAACAGATCTGACTGTATCTAGAACAGCTTTTAGAGGTGGACGTCTGGTTCCATTCACCACCACTGTAAACAGTTCTGACTGTATCTAGAACAGCTTTTAGAGGTGGACGTCTGGTTCCATTCACCACCACTGTAAACAGATCTGACTGTATCTAGAACAGCTTTTAGAGGTGGACGTCTGGTTCCATTCACCACCACTGTGAACAGATCTGACTGTATCTAGAACAGCTTTTAGAGGTGGACGTCTGGTTCCATTCACCACCACTGTGAACAGATCTGACTGTATCTAGAACAGCTTTTAGAGGTGGACGTCTGGTTCCATTCACCACCACTGTGATCAGTTCTGACTGGATCTAGAACAGAGAGAGAGAATGTTTCTGTTTACATCTGTACTGTTTAATTATAGAGAAATTCTGAAAGATGGTGGAATTCTCCTTTAAGACAGCTACTGTGCTTGGACCGATTCGTGTCCCCTGGTAACTTATCTTCACTTAGAAAGTTGTACTGTTAGTGATGCGCTGTGGGGGGCGCTGCTGTCTGGATAGTTTTGGTTGGTGGACGATTCTCAGTCCAGCAGTGACACTGAGGTGTTCAAACCCTCCAACAGCAGCACTGCTGTGTCTGATCCACTCACACCAGCACAACACACACCAATGCAGTGTCACTGCAGAGCTAAGAATGATCTACCAGCTAATAGTACCCGCTCTGTGGTGGTCCTGTGGGGGTCCTGACCACTGAAGATCAGGGTAAAGGTGAGGTCTGGGTATTTAAGCTCTGCTGTTGGTGAGAAACAGCTGATGTTCGGTTTCAGTGCTCATTAGTCACATCACCAAACGTGTCTCAGATGATGGAGAACATCTCACACAGATCTGTTCCACTGAGTCATTCTCGGGAGGACGTTGGTCCCTTCTTGTGGCAGCAACGTCCTTTTTGTCCCTTTAGGTGGGACAGGACTGTGAGACGCCCCGTCCCTCAGAACCCACTTCAGAAGTGAGCGGTGGTCCGGACGAGTGAAGGACTCCTACATCCTCCGCACTCTGTCCTCGGTCACGTGCTGCCGCTGGACTCGTACCAAACCGCCAGGCTTTCCGTGTTCCCCACCGTGGTGGACGCGCGCTCGGGGACGCGCCGGACCCCGAACAGCCTGCAGGCGGCGACCCGGTACTTCTTGGACATGATGTTGTAGAGGATGGGGTTTATGGCGGCGCTGAAGTAGAAGAGGACGAAGGAGATGAGGTTGCAGTACTCGCTGATCTGAGTGATGAGGGGGGAGTTCACCTCCGACGACTTGGAGAACAGATAGCGGCCCACGTGGAACGGCAGCCAGCACAGCACGAACGCCAGCACCACCACAGCTGCAGGCAGAGAGAAGAACATTCAGTACACAGCAGTGCTCAACACCATACCTTCTGACTAGTGAACTCAGAGGCGCCCCCTGCTGACACACATCTATAATCAGTAGAACAGGAGGATTTGGCGCAGCTGCACGCGGGTCTAAACCCAAAGCCAGGGGTTCTCTGAGTGATGGAGCTCCATCTAGTACTTCACACAGAACTCATCATCCACCCAGCAGAACCTGTTTAGTGGAGTGAAGCTACCAGAGGAGATAATCTACTGCATTAGCAGCTCAGACTGAGAGTGAACTCTAACCCAGGACAGAAACACATACACACAGGACCACAGGGGGGACCAGGAAGGTGACCAGAGGGATAGATAGATAGATAGATAGATAGATAGATAGATAGATAGATAGATAGATAGATAGATAGATAGATAGATAGATAGATAGATAGATAGATTAAATAGATAGATAGATAGATAGATCAATAAACAGATAGATAGATAGATAGATAGATAGATAGATCAATAAACAGATAGATAGATAGATAGATAGATAGATAGATAGATAGATAGTTAGATAGATAGATAGATAGATAGATAGATAGATTTAATAGATAGATAGATAAATAGATAGATAGATAGATTTAATAGATAGATATATTAAATAGATAGATATATTAAATAGATAGATAGATAGATATATTAAATAGATAGATAGATAGATAGATAGATAGATAGATAGATTTAATAGATAGATATATTAAATAGATAGATAGATTTAATAGATAGATAGATAGATAGATAGTTAGATAGATAGATAGATAGATAGATAGATAGATAGATAGATAGATCAATAAACAGATAGATAGATAGATAGATAGATAGATAGATAGATAGATAGTTAGATAGATAGATAGATTTAATAGATAGATAGATAGATCAATAAACAGATAGATAGATAGATAGATAGATAGATAGTTAGATAGATAGATAGATAGATAGATAGTTAGATAGATAGTTAGATAGATAGATAGATAGATTTAATAGATAGATAGATAGATCAATAAACAGATAGATAGATAGATAGATAGATAGATAGATAGATAGATAGATAGATAGATAGATAGATAGATATATTAAACAGATAGACAGATAGATAGATAGTTTTCTTGTTATGTTTGAGTTTATTATTTATTTATTTATTTATTTTAAAAGGGCGTTAAGGCGGCTCGGGGACCCCCGGTGCCGTGGCGCGCGCGGTTCCGTACCTAGCATTTTGACGGTCTGCTTGTTGCTCTTGTCCCGGCTGCAGGCGGACCGGACCGGGTTCTCCTTCCTCTTCCACAGAGTCCGGCCGATCAGGCTGTACAGCACCGTCAGACACAGCACGGGCAGGAAGAAGAACACGCTCGAGACCCACACCATGAGGGTCAGCAGGCCGGACTGGATGGCTCGCTCGGTGGCCTTGCACTCGTTGGTCTCCCACGGCTCCGTGCCGTTCTCGTGCTCCACGCCCACGAGCGCGAAGATGGGGCCCGCGCTGCACAGCGCCACCGTCCACAGCAGCACGATGACGCCCTTGACCCTCCCGCGGGTCACGAGCACCTTGGCGCGCAGCGGGAAGCAGATGGCGAAGTAGCGCTCCACGCTGAGCGCCGTGATGCTGAGGATGGCGGAGTAGGTGCAGCTCTCGCTCACGAACTGGAACAGCTTACACAGCCCGTCGCCCAGGTTCCACGGCCGGTAGCGCCACACGCGGTACAGGTCCAGCGGCATGCACACGAAGATCAGCAGGTCCGACACGGCCATGCTGCACAGGTACAGGTTGGTGGTGGTGCGCATGTCCTTGTACTTGCTGACCACCAGGATGGTCAGCAGGTTGCCGGCGATCCCGACGAGGAACAGGAGCGAGCACGTGGCCGTGATGCCCGTTAGCACGGGCACGGGGAACAGGTGGACGGGATAGTACGCTTCGTCGTGGTCCGCGCTTTCCGGCACGCACGAGCTGACGCTGACCGGGCACGCGGACGCGTTCGTCCAGTTGCTCATGCTGAGAGTTGTTGTTGTTGTTGTTGTTGTTGTTGTTGTTGTTTACGGAGGAGCGCGCTCCGGTCAGCTCACATCTTCTCTGAAGGTCCTCCTGATGACGAAGCTCGGCGCGTAAAAACGCACAAAGAAGCTCCTCGCGCGCTCACATCGTGCGCTCCTGAGAACAAAGGCGTCTTAAAATCCCTCGATCAGGAGATCAAACGAGCCGCACACCTGCAGCCGTTCATCGCTCAGGTGCGTACGAGTGAGTGCCCGCGCGGCGATGCGCACTGAGCTGCTCTGCGCTCCAACACATGCGCACTGCTCCACCTGTACTCTCTTTGATCTGCTCCCAGAATCAAACACTGCTTCTCTCCTTTGTTCAGCTCATGAATAATTAATGAGCTCTGCCCTGATTGGCTGCTGGTGATGATCACACAGAAGCAACACAGACCTAATAAAATGAGCCTCAATGTAAAGAAGCTCCGCCCACATACTATTTACTGAGCTATACTGGTTACTCAGAGTCTTGCTAGTAGTAACGTTACCTGTACTCGCTACTCTCTTTGATCTGGACATCAAACACAAAGTAGATGAAAGGTGTGTCTGTGGAACTTTCAGTTGAAGATGATCTGCTTCAACCAGCACACAGTGATCCACTCACACAGCATGGCTGCTACTTCCAGTCACTGTTGTGGTTGTGGTGCTAATAAAGGTGGAGCTGCTCGTCTCTTCAGTCTCTTCAGTGTTGAACGCTGAGCTGAAGCTGCTCCATGGTGTCCGAGTGTTGGAGAAACTGTCCGGAGTGAAACGTACAGACTGCAGAGTTAAAGTTCAGGAGCTGAAGGTGCTAATGTTCCACCTTAAACACTGCAATTCTAAAATTTCTCAGTAATTCAGTCTTTACAACATAAACAGAGAAACTCAGAGATGTTTACAGTGGTGGTGATGGTGTTTACAGTGGTGGTGATGGTGTTTACAGTGGTGGTGATGGTGTTTACAGTGGTGATGGTGTTTACAATGGTGGTGATGGTGTTTACAGTGGTGATGATGGTGTTTACAATGGTGGTGATAGTGTTTACAGTGGTGGTGGTGGTGTTTACAGTGGTGGTGATGGTGTTTACAGTGGTGGTGATGGTGTTTACAGTGGTGGTGGTGGTGTTTACAGTGGTGGTGATGATGGTGTTTACAGTGGTGGTGGTGATGGTGTTTACAGTGGTGGTGGTGGTGTTTACAGTGGTGGTGATGGTGTTTACAGTGGTGGTGGTGATGGTGTTTACAGTGGTGGTGATGGTGTTTACAGTGGTGGTGATGGTGTTGACAGTGGTGGTGATGGTGTTTACAGTGGTGATGATGGTGTTTACAGTGGTGGTGATGGTGTTTACAGTGGTGGTGGTGATGATGTTTACAGTGGTGGTGATGTTGTTTACAGTGGTGTTGATGTTGTTTACAGTGGTGGTGATGGTGTTTACAGTGGTGGTGATGGTGTTTACAGTGGTGGTGATGGTGTTTACAGTGGTGGTGGTGATGGTGTTTACAGTGATGGTGATGGTGTTTACAGTGGTGGTGATGGTGTTTACAGTGGTGGTGATGGTGTTGTTTACAGTGGTGGTGATGGTGTTTACAGTGGTGGTGATGGTGTTTACAGTGGTGGTGATGGTGTTGTTTACAGTGGTGGTGATGGTGTTTACAGTGGTGGTGATGGTGTTTACAGTGGTGGTGATGGTGTTTACAGTGGTGGTGGTGGTGTTTACAGTGGTGGTGATGGTGTTTACAGTGGTGGTGATGGTGTTTACAGTGGTGGTGATGGTGTTGTTTACAGTGGTGGTGATGGTGTTTACAGTGGTGGTGATGGTGTTTACAGTGGTGGTGATGGTGTTTACAGTGGTTGTGATGGTGTTTATAGTGGTGGTGATGGTGTTTACAGTGGTGGTGATGGTGTTTACAGTGGTGGTGATGGTGTTTACAGTGGTTGTGATGGTAACCAGGTGTCTCCATGTCTACAACACTAATCTACTCATTGTATTTACTATGAAACCCACCAGTGAAGCTACTCGTGTCTTCTGAGTTTATCTGGATGTTGATGGTAAAATGTGGAAGATCTGAAAATACTAGGTTTTCTTTGGGGACTATTTGAACCTCACAGCGTCCTGCATGTATCCCTCCACCATGAATGGAGTTTAAGACTGAGATCTTCTCTAAACTATCATAAACAGCGTCTCAGAATCAGACAGTGTATTTATAACATCTACTGTAAGAACTTTCTGTGAGGAGCTTTTAGAGGGGGACGTCTGGTTCCATTCACCTCCACTGTGAACAGATCTGACTGTATCTAGAACAGCTTTTAGAGGTGGACGTCTGGTTCCATTCACCACCACTGTGAACAGATCTGACTGTATCTAGAACAGCTTTTAGAGGTGGACGTCTGGTTCCATTCACCACCACTGTGAACAGATCTGACTGTATCTAGAACAGCTTTTAGAGGTGGACGTCTGGTTCCATTCACCTCCACTGTGAACAGATCTGACTGTATCTAGAACAGCTTTTAGAGGTGGACGTCTGGTTCCATTCACCTCCACTGTGAACAGATCTGACTGTATCTAGAACAGCTTTTAGAGGTGGACGTCTGGTTCCATTCACCACCACTGTGAACAGATCTGACTGTATCTAGAACAGCTTTTAGAGGTGGACGTCTGGTTCCATTCACCACCACTGTGAACAGATCTGACTGTATCTAGAACAGCTTTTAGAGGTGGACGTCTGGTTCCATTCACCACCACTGTGAACAGATCTGACTGTATCTAGAACAGCTTTTAGAGGTGGACGTCTGGTTCCATTCACCACCACTGTGAACAGATCTGACTGTATCTAGAACAGCTTTTAGAGGTGGACGTCTGGTTCCATTCACCTCCACTGTGAACAGATCTGACTGTATCTAGAACAGCTTTTAGAGGTGGACGTCTGGTTCCATTCACCACCACTGTGAACAGATCTGACTGTATCTAGAACAGCTTTTAGAGGTGGACGTCTGGTTCCATTCACCACCACTGTGAAGAGATCTGACTGTATCTAGAACAGCTTTTAGAGGTGGACGTCTGGTTCCATTCACCACCACTGTGAACAGATCTGACTGTATCTAGAACAGCTTTTAGAGGTGGACGTCTGGTTCCATTCACCACCACTGTGAACAGATCTGACTGTATCTAGAACAGCTTTTAGAGGTGGATGTCTGGTTCCATTCACCACCACTGTGAACAGATCTGACTGTATCTAGAACAGCTTTTAGAGGTGGACGTCTGGTTCCATTCACCTCCACTGTGAACAGATCTGATTGAAGCAGAGTGTTTTAGATTGTATCTCCTGGAATGACTGTTTACTGTTTTAAGCAGGTTCAGCTTCACTCTGCTCGGACACGCCCACTGACTAAAACAGACCTGCAGACAAACTAACAGGCTGTACAGAAATTTTAATCAGCTGGTGGAATCGCCCTTTGAGGGTTTATTGACCGCCCTTTTACTTTTACTGCCCTTTTGGCTTCTATCATAAATCACAACAGAGTTCTGTTCTGTTACCAAGTACAGCTGGAGGAAGGGGAACTCCACCATTTTTCAAGATTTTATCCAGAGTGGTTTAGTGTGAAACACACCATTCTAGAGAAACTTCCAGAACTGTTCACTTCACAGTGGTGGTGAATAGAAACCAGCACCCTCACAGGAAGTCATTACATGCAGCCATGACTACACTGTATGATGATATTTTTAAAATCTGCTTTTGGTTAAAAAAGTAATTTTTAAACACATACATGATGGAGAGATACATAACAGCAAACAGTATTCCAAACAATCTTTTAATTTATTCATTTATTTATTATTTCTATTTTCAAGATATCAACATACATATAAAACCCTGACAGAGGTAAGTTCAAGCTTTGACCACAAGATGGCACTAATGCACCATTTTTATTTAGTCTGTTCTGAAACCCACAGTCTGTGGCAGCAACTCAGTTATTCAGGTTATATTCTATACGCAAGGTGAGAAATACAGGGGGTCCTGGGGGGTTCAGTTTACCTCTCGGACCCCCTAAATGTATTAAAACATAAACAAATTAACTTAAAAGCCCACTGTTTCACTGCCTCACCTACAAATCAGCAAGCTTCTGTCTTCAGCATTAGAACTAAAACTGAACTACAGCTGCAGGTCTGCCTCAGGGTGGCGCTGTAGAAATCTAGTTCACCCAGTTTTACAGGAACTGTAACTGTATTACTGTAACATATTCATAGAATTTCACACAGCTTCCCAAAGGAATACCAAGAGAATTCCCACAACACCAACAGTATGTTGAACGTATGTGAAGCTGGAACACGGTGGTTATTATCAGCTCCCTCAGTCACGTGGGCTGAGTAGCTGAACCATGTTATCTTTGACAGGTTCTACTACTACTTTGATCTCCAGCCTGATAACACTGTTTGTGTGCTGCCAGTGAAAATGCTGTGGTTTAAAGACATCTCAGAAATTCCAGCTATCTGGACTTCCCCTGTGACGTGCATGCTGTAGACGTCAGGGTGGAAAAAGTGAGAGCAGGAAGAGTCGCAGCCTCTCTGCAGTTACTCAGTCGGGCAGAATCTCAGCCCCACCAGCGCTCCTCTCTGTCCAGACCACACGGCTTTATGAAAACCATCCCGAGTTTCAGCACCAGGAACTGCTGAACTACAGTCTGAGCCTGTATACGGAATCACGAGGCTCCCTGTACTACACCTTTAAATAAAACCTAACAGAGGAAATAAAACAATCCTCTAAAAACTTCTAGATCCAGTCAGATCTGTTCACAGTGGTGGTGAATGGAACCAGACGTCCACCTCTAAAAGCTGTTCTAGATACAGTCAGATCTGTTCACAGTGGAGGTGAATGGAACCAGACGTCCACCTCTAAAAGCTGTTCTAGATACAGTCAGATCTGTTCACAGTGGTGGTGAATGGAACCAGACGTCCACCTCTAAAAGCTGTTCTAGATACAGTCAGATCTGTTCACAGTGGTGGTGAATGGAACCAGACGTCCACCTCTAAAAGCTGTTCTAGATACAGTCAGATCTGTTCACAGTGGAGGTGAATGGAACCAGACGTCCACCTCTAAAAGCTGTTCTAGATACAGTCAGATCTGTTCACAGTGGAGGTGAATGGAACCAGACGTCCACCTCTAAAAGCTGTTCTAGATACAGTCAGATCTGTTCACAGTGGTGGTGAATGGAACCAGACGTCCACCTCTAAAAGCTGTTCTAGATACAGTCAGATCTGTTCACAGTGGTGGTGAATGGAACCAGACGTCCACCTCTAAAAGCTCCTCACAGGAAGTTCTTACAGTAGATGTTATAAATACACTGTCTGATTCTGAGACGCTGTTTATGATAGTTTAGAGAAGATCTCAGTCTTAAACTCCATTCATGGTGGAGGATACATGCAGGACGCTGTGAGGTTCAAATAGTCCCCAAAGAAAACCTAGTATTTTCAGATCTTCCACATTTTACCATCAACATCCAGATAAACTCAGAAGACACGTGTAGCTTCACTGGTGGGTTTCATAGTAAATACAATGAGTAGATTAGTGTTGTAGACATGGAGACACCTGGTTACCATCACCACCACTGTAAACACTATCACCACCACTGTAAACACCATCACCCCCACTGTAAACACCATCACCACCACTGTAAACACCATCACCCCCACTGTAAACACCATCACCACCACTGTAAACACCATCACCCCCACTGTAAACACCATCACCACCACTGTAAACACCATCACCCCCACTGTAAACACCATCACCACCACTGTAAACATCATCACCACCACTGTAAACACCATTATCACCACTGTATACACCACCACTGTAATCACCATCACCACCACTGTAAACACCATCACCACCACGAAATACCAGATAGCATAGCAACATCATACAATATAGCAACCACCCTGGATACCATAAAACTGCTTAGATGGCCCCTAGTAAGCACCTGGGATGCCATAGCAACTGTCTAACAACACCCTCATCAGGCAGTCAGTATACCATAGCAAACACCTAATAACCACCTAAGATAGCATCACAACCCCCAGCAACCACCTGGAATACCATATCAACCACTTAGCAACAGCTTATCAACTATTCAAGATACATTAGCAGCCTCTTAGCAACAAAATAGCAACCACCTGGGATACTATAGCAAATACCTATCGACCGCCTGGAGTACCATAGCAACCTGCTAACAACATCCCAGCAACCACATTGCTGCACAGTCACTGCGCATGTTCTTCAGGAAACACAGGCTACTAGTCTCATAACTGATAAATAACTATCCCATAATAACAGCTTACCATACACACTGTCTCATAGTGACGAGTCTCTATCCCATAATAATAACTTACCATACACACTGTCTCATAGTGACGAGTCTCTATCCCATAATACTAACTTCATATCTTATAACAGTGATTCATAATAAACAACAGTCTAGAACCCAAACAGCAGCAGCGAGTCCTGAATCGCGGACGAACCGACTCTTTTGAACAGAACGGATCTCGAATCAACCGACTCACCGGCTAACCGAATCCACAATTCGAATCAAATTCGAATCAAATACTAATAAAGTCCTTTTACACAAACATCAAAACATATTTACAAATATTTAAATCCGTTTGAAACTGCGCGTGCAGGACATGAGAACGCGGTGGACTCAATCAGCGAATCAGGAATGAGTCGCTGCACTGAATCGGACTGTCCATCACCGGCGCGTGGAGGGCGTGTCGGTCGGGTCGCGCGCTGGAAGGAAGCAGCGAACAGGAATCGCGACGGAGTTTCAACACAGAGAGACGCAGAGACGGAGAGGAGCAGAGGAGTAGAGGAGCAGAGGAGCAGAGGAGCAGAGGAGTAGAGGACTAGAGGACTAGAGGAGTAGAGGAGCAGAGGAGCAGAGGAGCAGAGGAGTAGAGGAGCAGAGGAGCAGAGGAGCAGAGGAGTAGAGGACTAGAGGACTAGAGGAGTAGAGGAGCAGAGGAGCAGAGGAGCAGAGGAGCAGAGGAGTAGAGGAGCAGAGGAGCTGGAGGAAAGCCTGCGCTTCATTCACTTCCCCTCCGGAGGTAAGCGAGCGGTGTGGGTTCTGTTTGTAAGTGAGACAAACAAGTCCAGAGAAGATCAGCAGCTCACTGACACTGTTAGTATTCGAGGTCCAGACGGTTCCTCAGTGTTCACCAGCTGCCTGTTTCAATTCTCCTGTTCCACCTTAAGTGGTGCAGAAGTTACGCACTGGCGCCTCAGTATACGAGATCTTCTAGTTCTAATTTTGCAGTTCCACCTTAAATGGTTTAGCAGTTCCAGACTGGTTCCTCAGTATTCGAGATCTTCTGGTTCTAATTTTGCAGTTCCACCTTAAATGGTTTAGCAGTTCCAGACTGGTTCCTCAGTATTCGAGATCTTCTGGTTCTAATTTTGCAGTTCCACCTTAAGTGGTGCAGCAATCACATACGAACGCCTCTATGTTCACCAGCTGCTTGTTTGAATTCTCCACTTCCACCTTAAATGGTGCAGCAGTTCCAGACTTGTTCCTCAGTATTCGAGATCTTCTAGTTCTAATTTTGCAGTGCCACCTTAAATGGTGCAGCAATTACATTGTACATTGTTTGAATTCTCCCGTTCCACCTTAAGTGGTGCAGCAGTTCTATACTGGTTCCTTAGTGTTGACCAGCTTCTTGTTTGAAATTCGCCGTTCCACCTTAAATGGTGCAGCAGGTACGTACTGGCACCTCAGTGTTCTTCAGCGTCTTGTCACCAGTATGTAGCTGCTGCACCATTTAAGGTGGAACTGGGAAATTCGAACGAGAAGCTGGAGAATACTCGGACACCAGGATGTAACTGCTGTATAATTTAAGGTGGAACTGGGAAGACTACTAACTGGAAGCTGGCGACCTGAAACCAAGTTAGAGAAGCTCTGCTACCAGAACGTTCCTGAGCTGCAGCTGGAGCCGCAGTAGCTCCAGTGGTCTGCAGTGCAGCAGCCTGATAACATTACTCCAGCTTCTGCTGAGGAACATCACTTACACTCACATGCTGAGACGCTCAGGTCTGCTGGGAGGAGACCCCTGCTGGAGTGAAGCATCACAGAGAAGTTTCTGGTTCCTGATGTCCAGCAGTTAGTGACAGTGTGAAGGTCTCTGGTGATTAAACAGGTGATTCCAGATGCCTACAGGATGGTGACCATTAGGTTTTAGTCCTGAAGGTCTTATTAGGTCCTATTAGCAGATACTATTAGGGAGGTGGTCATTCTCAGCACTGCAGTGATACTGACGTGGTGGTGGTGTGTTAGTTAGTATGTGTTGTGCTGGTGTGAGTGGATCAGACACAGCTGTGCTGCTGGAGTGTTTAAACACCTCAGTGTCACTGCTGGACTGAGAATCGTCCACCAACCAAAACTATCCGGACAGCAGTGTCCTGTGGGCGGCGTCCTGTGTCCACTGATGAAGAACTAGAGGAACTCAAACTGTGCAGCAGCAGATGAGCTACTGTCTCTGACTCTACATCTACAAGGTGGACCAACAAGTAGTAGGAGTGTCTAATAGAGTGGACAGTGAGTGGACACAGTGTTTAAACACTCCAGCAGCAGCACTGCTGTATCTGATCCACTCACACCAGCACAACACACTCTACTAACACACAGAGTAATAAAGTATACAGAGAATCAGATGAACTACAGTCTGTAAGTGGAGCTCCTGTATGGTCAGTGGAGCTGATACAGTGGACAGTGAGTGGAGGTCCTGTATGGTCAGTGGAGCTGATACAGTGGACAGTGAGTGGAGGTCCTGTATGGTCAGTGGAGCTGATACAGTGGACAGTGAGTGGAGGTCCTGTATGGTCAGTGGAGCTGATACAGTGGACAGTGAGTGGAGGTCCTGTATGGTCAGTGGAGCTGATACAGTGGACAGTGAGTGGAGGTCCTGTATGGTCAGTGGAGCTGATACAGTGGACAGTGAGTGGAGGTCCTGTATGGTCAGTGGAGCTGATACAGTGGACAGTGAGTGGAGGTCCTGTATGGTCAGTGGAGCTGATACAGTGGACAGTGAGTGGAGGTCCTGTATGGTCAGTGGAGCTGATACAGTGGACAGTGAGTGGAGGTCCTGTATGGTCAGTGCTGATACAGTGGACGTGAGTGGAGGTCCTGTATGGTCAGTGGAGCTGATATAGTGGTCAGTGAGTGGAGGTCCTGTATGGTCAGTGGAGCTGATACAGTGGACAGTGAGTGGAGGTCCTGTATGGTCAGTGGAACTGATACAGTGGTCAGTGAGTGGAGGTCCTGTATGGTCAGTGGAGCTGATACAGTGGACAGTGAGTGGTGGTCCTGTATGGTCAGTGGAGCTGATACAGTGGACAGTGAGTGGAGGTCCTGTATGGTCAGTGGAGCTGATACAGTGGACAGTGAGTGGAGGTCCTGTATGGTCAGTGGAGCTGATACAGTGGACTGAGTGGAGGTCCTGTATGGTCAGTGGAGCTGATACAGTGGTCAGTGAGTGGAGGTCCTGTATGGTCAGTGGAGCTGATACAGTGGACAGTGAGTGGAGGTCCTGTATGGTCAGTGGAGCTGATACAGTGGACAGTGAGTGTAGGTCCTGTATGGTCAGTGGAGCTGATACAGTGGTCAGTGAGTGGAGGTCCTGTATGGTCAGTGGAGCTGATAAACCCTTCACTACCTGTACCTGTAAACTGTAGGTCTCTACACAGGTAGGTGAAGGTACCTGTCTCTCTGGATAAGAGTGTTCATCATACGTTCATACGTTATGAAGTTATTAATCACACAGCAGGTAAATAAGGTGTGTGAAGGTTTAACAGCAGGTGAGATAAAGAGAGAGATCAGTCGTCGAGCAGGTTATTTGTAGTTTTTGTTGTCGTGTCCTGGACCTGCCAGGTAACTGCTGTGTAGATCATTAGCATTAGCATTAGCTTCAGGTTGTTTATCTTTCTGTAGCTGTGCCAGGTTGACTCCTTTAGTGTATTTGTATCAGCTCTGAGGAGAAGATCTCCTCCTATGAGGTGACCAGGTGTAATGATACACCTGCAGTAATTATCATGGTGTGTTCAGATCTTCTCTCTCACCTGAGCTTCTATACGGCGTCCATAAACCTACAGATCCAGCACGACAGCTTTCACACCTGCTCTCACAAAATCAACTGCTGCTGTTCACTGGCTGATTGGATACCATCTGTCACATGACTTTGGATTTGTGGCCTTACCTGTACGCAGGTAGGTGAAGGTAGTGTTACAGTTTACCTGTACACAGGTAGGTGTAGGTAGTGTTACTGTTTACCTGTACACAGGTAGGTGTAGGTAGTGTTACTGTTTACCTGTACACAGGTAGGTGAAGGTAGAGTTACAGTTTACCTGTACACAGGTAGGTGAAGGTAGTGTTACAGGTTACCTGTATACAGGTAGGTGAAGGTAGTGTTACAGTTTACCTGTACACAGGTAGGTGAAGGTAGTGTTACAGTTTACCTGTACACAGGTAGGTGAAGGTAGTGTTACAGTTTACCTGTACACAGGTAGGTGAGGGTAGTGTTACGGCAGAGAGGAACAGTTGGTGAAGAAAAGGAATGGTGGTGATGTTCGGTGAAGGAGAGGAACGGTGGTGACGGTTTGTGAAGGAAAGGAACGGTGGTGATGTTTGGCAGAGGAGAGGAACGGTGGTGATGGTCGGTGATGGAGAGGAACAGTGGTGATGTTCGGTGAAGGAGAGGAACGGTGGTGACGGTTGGTGAAGGAAAGGAACGGTGGATGGTCGGTGATGGAGAGGAACGGTGGTGATGGTCGGTGATGGAGAGGAACGGTGGTGATGTTCGGTGAAGGAGAGGAACGGTGGTGATGGTCGGTGATGGAGAGGAACGGTGGTGATGGTCGTGATGGAGAGGAACAGTGGTGATGTTCGGTGAAGGAGAGGAACGGTGGTGACGGTTGGTGAAGGAAAGGAACGGTGGTGATGGTCGGTGATGGAGAGGAACGGTGGTGATGGTCGGTGATGGAGAGGAACGGTGGTGATGTTCGGGAGAGGTGGTGATGTGTGATGTGGAGGTGATGGAGAGGAACGGTGTGTCGGTGATGGAGAGGAACGGTGGTGATGGTCGGTGATGGAGAGGAACGGTGTTGATGGTCGGTGATGGAGAGGAACGGTGGTGATGGTCGGTGATGGAGAGAAACGGTGGTGATGGTCGGTGATGGAGAGGAACGGTGTTGATGGTCGGTGATGGAGAGGAACGGTGTTGATGGTCGGTGATGGAGAGGAATGGTGGTGATGGTCGGTGATGGAGAGAAACGGTGGTGATGGTCGGTGATGGAGAGGAACGGTGGTGATGGTCGGTGATGGAGAGGAACGGTGGTGATGTTCGGTGAAGGAGAGGAACGGTGGTGATGGTCGGTGATGGAGAGGAACGGTGGTGATGGTCGGTGATGGAGAGGAACAGTGGTGATGTTCGGTGAAGGAGAGGAACGGTGGTGACGGTTGGTGAAGGAAAGGAACGGTGGTGATGGTCGGTGATGGAGAGGAACGGTGGTGATGGTCGGTGATGGAGAGGAACGGTGGTGATGTTCGGTGAAGGAGAGGAATGGTGGTGATGGTCGGTGATGGAGAGGAACGGTGGTGATGGTCGGTGATGGAGAGGAACGGTGGTGATGGTCGGTGATGGAGAGGAACGGTGTTGATGGTCGGTGATGGAGAGGAACGGTGGTGATGGTCGGTGATGGAGAGGAACGGTGGTGATGGTCGGTGATGGAGAGGAACGGTGTTGATGGTCGGTGATGGAGAGGAACGGTGGTGATGGTCGGTGATGGAGAGGAACGGTGGTGATGGTCGGTGATGGAGAGGAACGGTGGTGATGGTCGGTGATGGAGAGGAACGGTGTTGATGGTCGGTGATGGAGAGGAACGGTGGTGACGCTGTTTCAGGAACAGATTTGTTCACATTAGACACATACAGGATTAGATTACTGAGGCGTGTGATCTGAACCCAACTATCATCAGACCTCAGCCTCGCTTCGTTAAGGTGTCTGGAAAACTTCTGCACCGCCACTGCTTTACAACGAACCCGCTCTGCTGCCGCGGCTGGGACTCTTCGGTTGTTCCGGTTGTTGCTGGATGGTATTTAACGTGAGTTTATCAAAGCAGGGTGTAAGTTTAGTCAGTAACTGTGAGTCTGAGTAGGACTGAGAGGTTCACAGCTCGACCTCACTGTTATTAAAAGCGTTCGCTGATAGACGCTGTTAGATGTACTTGTTGTTCATACGAGCCCTGCTGACCTGCACCTCCTGGCCGATCTGGTAACAAGACAAACACCGAGTGGGCGTGTTTGGTTGACTTTGTGGGTTTGGGTGCAGAATGTTTATACCCGGCGCTGTGCTGCTTTGCCCTTTGCCTGAGGAGGGCGTTCCTCACTAATCCCTTAATAACAATCGAGCGTCAGGCCTAGCAGTAGCGAGATAACTCCACATGTGTGATTCTAGAGGTGTGGAGGAAACAGTGCAGGGCTGTGTGAAGGGTCAGTGAGACTGATAAAAGCTAAACATCTTTCTTTAACTCTGCTTTGCTGGTGTCCAGCTAGAGACTGTAGCTGTGTGGTGTCCAGTAAGATCTACACAGTCTAGTTTCAGCCATGGTCTTGGTTGTTCCTTCTGTTGAGTCCTCCAAAGATCGTGGCCTGGGCTACTAAACTAGTTGCAGCTTAGAGGGTGACCACTGGTTGAAACCATAATGTTGTTAATAAGTAGATGTTTATTAGGAACACTGGAGACTGTGGTGGGCTCACCATGCTTGATCCTTCTAGGGTGGCTCACCAATCTGGTGCACGTTACAAGTAAAATGAGCTTGAATCCTCGAGGAATTGCTATGAACAGCTTTGTGCTTTAGTAATTGTTTGTTTGGGTGTGAGCGGGAATGACTCACGTCAGTTAACATCACAAATAGCTGACTTGCTCCACCGAGGCTAAACATAGCTACTTTATCAAAATGTGCAACAGTTTTAGTCACTTCAGAACATTATTATAGATAAAAATCTGTTTATTCCAGACAGGAAGTTTTTATTTACTCAGTAAACACTTTATTATTAAATATTAATCAGTATTAATAGAGTAAGTAGAGCTTTTACACTTTATTATTAAATATTAATCAGTATTAATAGAGTAAGTAGTGCTTTTACACTTTATTATTAAATATTAATCAGTATTAATAGAGTAAGTAGAGCTTTTACACTTTATATTAAATATTAATCAGTATTAATAGAGTATGTAGTGCTTTTACACTTTATTATTAAATATTAATCAGTATTAATAGAGTAAGTAGAGCTTTTACACTTTATTATTAAATATTATCAGTATTAATAGAGTAAGTAGAGCTTTTACACTTTATTATTAAATATTAATCAGTATTAATAGAGTAAGTAGTGCTTTTACACTTTATTATTAAATATTAATCAGTATTAATAGAGTAAGTAGAACTTTTACACTTTATTATTAAATATTAATCAGTATTAATAGAGTATGTAGTGCTTTTACACTTTATTATTAAATATTAATCAGTATTAATTAGAGTAAGTAGTGCTTTTAACACTTTATTATTAAATATTAATCAGTATTAATAGAGTATGTAGAAGCTTTTACACTTTATTATTAAATATTAATCAGTATAATAGAGTAAGTAGTGCTTTTACACTTTATTATTAAATATTAATCAGTATTAATAGAGTAAGTAGAGCTTTTACACTTTATTATTAAATATTAATCAGTATTAATAGAGTAAGTAGTGCTTTTACACTTTATTATTAAATATTAATCAGTATTAATAGAGTAAGTAGTGCTTTTACACTTTATTATTAAATATTAATCAGTATTAATAGAATAAGTAGTGTTTTCCACTTTATTATTAAAAATTAATCAGTATTAATAAGAAAGTAGTGCTTTTACACTTTATTATTAAATATTAAACAGTATTAATAGAGTAAGTAGTGCTTTTACACTTTATTATTAAATATTAATCAGTATTAATAGAGTAAGTAGTGCTTTTTACACTTTATTATTAAATATTAATCAGTATTAATAGAGTAAGTAGAGCTTTTACACTTTATTATTAAATATTAATCAGTATTAATAGAGTAAGTAGTGCTTTTTACACTTTATTATTAATTAGTTACTCAGTATTAATAGAGTAAATAGAGCTTTTACATTTTATTATTAAATATTAATCAGTATTAATAGAGTAAGTAGTGCTTTTACACTTATTATTAAATATTAATCAGTATTAATAGAGTAAGTAGAGCTTTTACACTTTATTATTAAATATTAATCAGTATTAATAGAGTAAGTAGTGTTTTTCATACGTCAGTGTGTTTATTTAACTCTTTCAGAGCTTCTCCTAAACAACCCAGTATTATTATCAGTTCTGATCTAATACCTGCTTTGACTGCTCAGTACTTCATTAAGATAAATCAAGAACTGAACACATTCATACAATGTCTGGGGCGTCCAGGAGAAATCTGGAACCTAACTTTGTTCTTCAAACTGGATCAAGATCTGATCTACTTCTCTCACAATAACATATTCATTTTATATTCATTTTATACATTTTATATTTTATATTCATATTCATATTACTTTGTATTGTCTGATTATTTACATCTGTTCTAATCAGATCTGCTCTTCTTACTGGTGATCAGACACGTATTGATCAGATAAAAACTATTACACTAACAGATCAGACTGTTATGCAGTACTGTATCACATGGTCTTGTATGTTTGCCGGCGTGTCAGCTGGACTATAATTTGGTACCATGTTTTAAGGACCGGTACCGCATGTGTTGGCAGCATTAGTTTAGAACTCCACACATTCAGCACTGTTTTAAAGCGGAGGCGAGCACTCTCAGAATATTAACTTCCTGTTTATCACTCTGGTTCCTGTTTGTCAATGGAACCAGAAATTTTCCAAATCTTTTTTAAAGCATTTCTATTGGTCCATTCATCACGAAATACAATGTAAACAACAGCTGACATTTTCTGTTGATGTAGAAAAAAAAAAGAAAAAATAATAATTAAAAATTTTCTTTGGACAGCAACAATATGTTAATATGAAACTGTGGCAGGATAGTGATCAGTATCGTTAGAGGCAATAAAGAAGACAATTTAATAATAATCTGTTCTGTAACAAAAGTTTAAAGCTGCACCATGTAAGTTTGAGGGATTTGGAGACCTCTCTGGTGAAAATGTGTAATTGCTTGCCATATGTGAAGCGTCAGATGAATGAATCTGATGGATGAAGGTCGTACACTTGGTGAAGGTCGTGTCCTCTGAGGATGTGAGTGAATGATCTACTGCTGTTCAGATCTTTATCAGTATTTAAGGCCTAATCATTGAGCTGGAGCGTGTGGGTGTACCGTGAGTGTGTAATCACTAGCCCGTGTGAAAGCTCAGCGTGCTCACCGCGTTTCTGTGGTTTTATGAACCCACGACAGCCGTCGTTCAGTCTCTGTCCTGCCCTCAGAGCTGCTGCAGGAGGAAGCTCAGTCTCAGTCTGAACTCTGTACGTTGTTTACTGGCTGCTTCTCCACAACATCCAGCATTCAGTCCAAAAAACAAACAGTCATTCATCTACTCCGTCTCCGCGGTGAACAACAGACGCCGGGTTGTTTTATTTACCAGCAGCGCGTGAGCACAGCTTTCAGCTGAACAGACTGTTTTTATTGATGTGCAGTTAATGCTGCAGTATGTAAACGATTACGGTCGTATGCAAAAGTTTAGGCTCCTCTGGTCAAATAGTAAAAACCTGAAAACCCTCTTCCTCTGAGAACACGCTTCTGCACGTGTGCGAACATCATACTGCATTTTATTTATTTATTTATTTATTTATTTATTTATTTGTTTATTTTATGTTTTAAAAACAGACAGTTTGTGTGTGCGTGTTTGCTGGTGTTTGCTGGTGTGTGCGTGCGTGTGTGTGTGTGTGTGCGTGTGTGTGTGTGTGTGCGCGCGTGTGTGTGTGCGTGCGTGTGCGTGCGTGTGCGTGCGTGTGTGCGTGTGTGTGTGTGTGTGCGCGCGTGTGTGTGTGCGTGCGTGTGTGTGCGCGTGTGTGTGCGTGCGTGTGTGCGCGTGTGTGTGCGTGTGCTGGTGTGTGCGTGTGTGTGTGTGTGCGTGCGTGTGTGTACGTGTGTGTGTGTGTGTTTCACTGCACATGTGGGTTAAATGAAGATCTAGAATTTCCCTCTGGGATCAATAAAGTCCTAGGCCTCGTTTACTGACCCGATTAGGCTGCGTTGTGTCTGAATCTGTACTCGGATGGTGTCGAGCTGTAACTCGGAGACGACAAATCAATAATTTTATCACAGCAGTAGCTCTAACGTCTGGAGCAGCAGTTCACTAACAGCAGCTACGTACACACCACTGACGTTCCACTTTTCAACACTTTCCTTTAGGGAGGCACCGATACCAGCTTTCAGGTATCTGACGATACCGAGTACCGATACTGATACCAAATCTGACTCTGAAATGCTGGATATATGACTATAAATCCTGATATTTATAGAGTTCCACTTTTAGATGTTATATTTGTTTATGTCTTATTCTGAATCAGATATAATAACCTTGAAAGAAACCTACTGATTTACTACTGAGTATTCAGACATACTAGCCACGCTCACTACTGATTTACTACTGAGTATTCAGACATACTAGCCACACTCACTACTGATTTACTACTGAGTATTCAGACATACTAGCCACGCTCACCTACTGATTTACTACTGAGTATTCAGACATACTAGCCAACGCTCACAACTGATTTACTACGGAGTATTCAGACATACTAGCCACGCTCACCTACTGATTTACTACTGAATTCAGACATACTAGCCACGCTCACCTACTGATTTACTACTGAGTACTTAGACATACTAGCCACCGCTCGCCTATCTGATTTACTACTGAGTATTCAGACATACTAGCCACGCTCGCTACTGATTTACTACTGAGTATTCAGACATACTAGCCCCAGCGCTCAGCCTACTGATTTACTATCTGAGTATTCAGACATACTAGCCTCGCTCACCTACTGATTTTACTTACTGAGTATTCAGACATACTAGCCACGCTCACCTACTGATTTACTACTGAGTAATCAGACATACTAGCCGCGCTCACCTACTGATTTACTTACTGAGTATTCAGACACTACTAGCCGCGCTCACCTACTGATTTACTACTGAGTATTCAGGACATACTAGCCGCGCACCGCCTACTGATTTACTACTGAGTATTCAGACATACTAACCACGCTCACTACCAACTGATTCACTACTGAGTATTCTACATACTAGCCGCTGCTCGCCTACTGATTTACTACTGAGTATTCAGACATACTAGCCGCGCTCGCCTACTGATTTACTACTGAGTATTCAGACATACTAGCCACGCTCACCTACTGATTTACTACTGAGTATTCAGACATACTAGCCACGCTCAACTACTGATTTACTACGGAGTATTCAGACATACTAGCCGCGCTCAGCCTACTGATTTACTACTGAGTATTCAGACATACTAGCCCGCTCTCACCTACTGATTTACTACTGAGTATTCAGTACATACTAGCCACGCTCACCTACTGATTTACTACTGAGTATTCAGACATACTACCGCGCTCCACTACTGATTTACTACTGAGTATTCAGACATACTAGCCACGCTCAACTACTGATTTACTACTGAGTATTCAGACATACTAGCATCGCGCTCACCTACTGATTTACTACTGAGTATTTCAGACATACTAGCCACGCTCAACTACTGATTTACTACTGAGTATTCAGACATACTAGCCACGCTCATCTTACTGATTTACTACTTGAGTATTCAGACATACTAGCCGCGCTCACCTACTGATTACTACTGAGTATTCAGAGAATACTAGCGCCGCTCGCCTACTGATTTACTAACTGAGTATTCAGACATACTAGCCGCGCTCGGCCTACTGTATTTACTACTGAGTATCTCAGACATACTAGCCACGCTCACCTACTGATTTACTACTGAGTATTCAGACATACTAGCCACGCTCACCTACTGATTTACTACTGAGTATTCAGACATACTAGCCTGCGCTCGCCTACTTGATTTACTACTGAGTATTCAGACATACTAGCCACGCTCACCTACTGATTTACTACTGAGTATTCAGACATACTAGCCAACGCTCACCTACTGATTTACTACTGAGTAATTCAGACATACTAGCCGCGCTCACCTACTGATTTACTACTGAGTATTCAGACATACTAGCCACGCTCGACCCTACTGATTTACTACTGAGTATTCAGACATACTAGCCACGCTCGCCTACTGATTTACTACCGAGTATTCAGACATACTAGCCGCGCTCGCCTACTGATTTACTACTGAGTATTCAGACATACTAGCCACGCTCGCCTACTGATTTACTACTGAGTATTCGGACATACTAGCCACGCTCACCTACTGATTCACTACTGAGTATTCAGACATACTAGCCACGCTCACCTACTGATTTACTACTGAGTACTAAGACATACTAGCCACGCTGCCTACTGATTTACTACTGAGTATTCAGACATACTAGCCACGCTCGCCTACTGATTTACTACTGAGTATTCACTATACTAGCCACTCACTACTACTGAGTATTCAGACATACTAGCCGCGCTCACCTACTGATTTACTACTGAGTATTCAGACATACTAGCCACGCTCACCTACTGATTTACTACTGAGTATTCAGACATACTAGCCACGCTCGCCTACTGATTTACTACTGAGTATTCAGACATACTAGCCACGCTCACCTACTGATTTACTACTGAGTATTCAGACATACTAGCCACGCTCGCCTACTGATTTACTACTGAGTATTCAGACATACTAGCCACGCTCGCCTACTGATTTACTACTGAGTATTCAGACATAACTAACCACGCTACTACTGATTTACTACTGATTATTCAGACATACTAACCACGCTCACCTACTGATTTACTACTGAGTATTCAGACATACTAACCCGCTCACCTACTGATTTACTACTGAGTATTCAGACATACTAGCCACGCTCGCCTACTGATTTACTACTGAGTATTCAGACATACTAACCACGCTCACCTACTGATTTACTACTGAGTATTCAGACATACTAGCCACGCTCACCTACTGATTTACTACTGAGTATTCAGACATACTAGCCGCGCTCACCTACTGATTTACTACTGAGTAGTAGGTAAGTAGGCGGTTTCAGACACGTCTACACACTAATTTTCTCGTGCCTGTAGGTTCTGATTGGCTGTCCTGTATTGTGTCTCAGGATGAAGTTCATATAACTTTAGTGCGAATCCGTGGAGTTGATCTTCTGATCTTCTGTGATGGCACTAAAACTGCAAACTAAAACCAACTACGTCACTAGATTTGGTCTCAACACTGCTGGGTACACAATAACCACCAAAAATAAAATTAAATAAAAGAATTTGATGCATGTTTTGTGTTTGCTACATAAGACTGTAGGCTTGGCTTGGTAGTTAACAGTAGTTAACCTTAACTTTCACACTGGAAAGACGTTCAGTAGCAGGTTTTCATGTACTGGTTTCTGGACGAGGCTTCTTATTCAAATCTTTCTGTCCACCTTGTGGTAGATGGCAATATTTAACCCATTTACAAAATCAAGACGTATCAAAC
>CM038727.1:938431-943431 GCA_021613375.1 Megaleporinus macrocephalus | reverse complement strand
ACTAACACTGTATCTGAGCAGCTTCACCAACATTACAGAGACAGAGTCTGAGAGTGTACTCACACTAGGCCCGGTTTGCTCGTTCCGTGCTGGGGCCCGGTTATCCCCCCTCCCCCTCTGGCCTGCACTCACACTGCACCCGAGCACGCTTACGTCATCACAACCCGACTTGTTTTTGGAAGAACACAATGGAGATCATGATTGTTAGAGCGAGGCTCCAAGCGGGCCCGGGCGCAGAGAGCGCTCACACTAGTCAAACGAACCGTGCTTCGGCAGGGAACCGGGCCCGGGCCCGGATCACAGAGCCTAGTGTGAGTACGCCCTTAAACAGAAGTTAGGACACTGCTGGGCTTCTTATCTGGAGAAGATCAGTAAGTGAGAAGATCTGAAGTTCTCATGATGACTGAACAGATCATGTTTCTGAGGAAGTTTCTACACTACAGCTCCAGGTTCGCTGCTTCACGGTGATGGTGTTCTCCGATCACAGTGTGTCCTGCCACGCCGCACACGTTGTTCAAGAATTGTTTGAGGAACTTGACGAAGAGTCCAAGGCGTGGCCCTGGCCTTTAAACTCCCCCGATCACAGTCTGATCAAACATCCGTGGGGCGTGCTGAGACAACAAGTCCAATCTGAGGTGACCCCGGTCCTGATAGCTTACAGGACTTCAAGCTGCTCTATCTTTGTACCAGATACCAAAGGTTACCTCCAGAGCTCTTTCAGAGTTAGTGCCTCAGAACCTGCAGAACATTAGGCGGGAGGTGTTTCATGTGCATATCACTGCTGTCGGAACAGTTTTCAGCTTAATTTGAAAATAATGTTGTTATTTATGTTGTATATATGTTTCCTGATGATTTACTAAAAAAAATGGCTCAAATAATTTTGGTTCCATTTATTTACCTATCTAAACAAATATAAAAATCAATGCTTTATTTACTTCAGGTTACAGCTAGGAGGCACCATGGTGTAGTGGTTAGTATGGTGGTGTAGTGGTCAGTATGGTGGTGTAGTGGTTAGTATGGTGGTGTAGTGGTCAGTATGGTGGTGTAGTGGTCAGTATGGTGGTGTAGTGGTTAGTATGGTGGTGTAGTGGTCAGTATGGTGGTGTAGTGGTTAGTATGGTGGTGTAGTGGTTAGTATGGTGGTGTAGTGGTTAGTATGGTGGTGTAGTGGTCAGTATGGTGGTGTAGTGGTTAGTATGGTGGTGTAGTGGTTAGTATGGTGGTGTAGTGGTCAGTATGGTGGTGTAGTGGTTAGTATGGTGGTGTAGTGGTTAGTATGGTGGTGTAGTGGTTAGTACGGTGGTGTAGTGGTTAGTACGGTGGTGTAGTAGTTAGTATGGTGGTGTAGTGGTTAGTACGGTGGTGTAGTGGTTAGTACGGTGGTGTAGTGGTCAGTACGGTGGTGTAGTGGTTAGTATGGTGGTGTAGTGGTTAGTACGGTGGTGTAGTGGTCAGTATGGTGGTGTAGTGGTTAGTATGGTGGTGTAGTGGTTAGTGTGGTGGTGTAGTGGTTAGTATGGTGGTGTAGTGGTTAGTAGGGTGGTGTAGTGGTTAGTAGGGTGGTGTAGTGGTTAGTACGGTGGTGTAGTGGTTAGTACGGTGGTGTAGTGTTTAGTATGGTGGTGTAGTGGTCAGTACGGTGGTGTAGTGGTTAGTATGGTGGTGTAGTGGTTAGTATGGTGGTGTAGTGGTCAGTATGGTGGTGTAGTGGTCAGTATGGTGGTGTAGTGGTTAGTACGGTGGTGTAGTGGTTAGTACGGTGGTGTAGTGGTCAGTATGGTGGTGTAGTGGTCAGTATGGTGGTGTAGTGGTTAGTATGGTGGTGTAGTGGTCAGTATGGTGGTGTAGTGGTTAGTACGGTGGTGTAGTGGTTAGTACGGTGGTGTAGTGGTTAGTATGGTGGTGTAGTGGTTAGTATGGTGGTGTAGTGGTTAGTATGGTGGTGGTGTAGTGGTTAGTACGGTGGTGTAGTGGTCAGTATGGTGGTGTAGTGGTTAGTATGGTGGTGTAGTGGTTAGTACGGTGGTGTAGTGGTCAGTATGGTGGTGTAGTGGTCAGTATGGTGGTGTAGTGGTTAGTATGGTGGTGTAGTGGTTAGTATGGTGGTATAGTGGTTAGTATGGTGGTGTAGTGGTTAGTATGGTGGTGTAGTGGTTAGTATGGTGGTGTAGTAGTTAGTATGGTGGTATGGTGGTTAGTATGGTGGTGTGGTGGTTAGTATGGTGGTATAGTGGTTAGTATGGTGGTGTAGTGGTTAGTATGGTGGTGTAGTAGTTAGTATGGTGGTATAGTGGTTAGTATGGTGGTGTAGTGGTTAGTATGGTGGTGTAGTGGTTAGTATGGTGGTGTAGTGGTTAGTATGGTGGTGTAGTGGTTAGTACGGTGGTGTAGTAGTTAGTATGGTGGTGTAGTGGTTAGTATGGTGGTGTAGTGGTTAGTACGGTGGTGTAGTGGTTAGTATGGTGGTGTAGTGGTCAGTATGGTGGTGTAGTGGTTAGTACGGTGGTGTAGTGGTTAGTACGGTGGTGTAGTGGTCAGTATGGTGGTGTAGTGGTTAGTATGGTGGTGTAGTGGTCAGTACGGTGGTGTAGTGGTTAGTATGGTGGTGTAGTGGTTAGTATGGTGGTGTAGTGGTTAGTACGGTGGTGTAGTGGTTAGTATGGTGGTGTAGTGGTCAGTATGGTGGTGTAGTGGTTAGTATGGTGGTGTAGTGGTCAGTACGGTGGTGTAGTGGTTAGTATGGTGGTGTAGTGGTTAGTATGGTGGTGTAGCGGTCAGTATGGTGGTGTAGTGGTCAGTTTGGTGGTGTAGTGGTCAGTACGGTGGTGTAGTGGTTAGTATGGTGGTGTAGTGGTTAGTATGGTGGTGTAGTGGTCAGTATGGTGGTGTAGTGGTTAGTATGGTGGTGTAGTGGTTAGTATGGTGGTGTAGTGGTCAGTATGGTGGTGTAGTGGTTAGTATGGTGGTGTAGTGGTCAGTATGGTGGTGTAGTGGTTAGTATGGTGGTGTAGTGGTCAGTATGGTGGTGTAGTGGTTAGTATGGTGGTGTAGTGGTCAGTATGGTGGTGTAGTGGTCAGCACTGTCTCCTCACAGTAAGATGATCTGGGTTGGATTCCCGGTCTGGGTGGTTCTGTGTGGAGTGTTTATGGTCTCTCTGTGTTTGAGTGGGTTCCTCCGGGTACTCTGGTTTCCTCCCACAGTCCAAACACGTGCATGTTAGGATCCTCACTCTAAACTGACCGTAGGTGTGAGTTGACTCTTTGGCGCCCCCTGTAGAGCCCCCTATAGAAGGGAAGAAGCTGAAAGGTGTATGAGTGTGTGTTAAAGGTACAGCTGATACCAGACTATGAAGTCAGTAGCTCAGATGTTCTCACTAAAAATAAGATCACAGTAAATTTGGAGTTCTATCTGTAGTTCAGTCGGGTTTATGTCGTCTGAGAGAGAAGCTGGTTTGGAGAAAGAGTATCACACTAATTGTCGGCAATGAAAAGTAGAGTAAACCACAGTGGAGTGTGAAGATCTCAGGGGAAGGTGGTCTTGTGGTCACAGAACTGTGCCGTTTCACTACATGAGTGACAGGAAGTTGGGTGCAAGTAGTGATGATGCATGATGACAGTTCACTAAATTACAGTGTGTAGGTGCTCCTCGTGTGTGAGACTGAGAGTTTACTGAAGAAGATCCTCAACCAGAACGCTTCTGAACACAAAGCTCACACTGAGCACTCTCTCTCGCCCACCAGGCTCACTAGAACACTTGTTTTTGGGACCCTGAGTGTATGAGGGGAGTTCTCTCTTCTGTTTCAGGTTAATGTAGTGGACAGTGTATTGCAGCTGGGTGAGAACATGTAGACCACCTGAGTGGTAGAAGAAGAAGAAGAAGAGTCTGACAGCGACTGGTGGTGCTGGTTTTATGATGCCGGCTAAAATGAAATGTGGCTTATGTTCCTCTTTCTGTTTGTTCTGACTCACTGACTCATGACTGTGATGAGTCACTCAAGATGTGATCGGTATCAGTGGTCTGTCATATTACGATTAGTACAGTAATGTGAGTAGTGCATGGCAGGACCCCCACAGAGCAGATACTATTAGGGAGGTGGGTCATTCTCAGCACTGCAGTGACACTGACGTGGTGGTGGTGTGTTAGTGTGTGTTGTGCTGGTGTGAGTGGATCAGACACAGCAGTGCTGCTGCTGGAGTGTTTAAACACTGTGTCCACTCACTGTCCACTCTATCAGACACTCCTACTACTTGCTGGTCCACCTTGTAGATGTAAAGTCAGAGACAGTAGCTCATCTGCTGCTGCACAGTTTGTGTTCCTCTAGTTCTTCATCAGTGGACACAGGACGCCGCCCACAGGACACTGCTGTCTGGATAGTTTTGGTTGGTGGACGATTCTCAGTCCAGCAGAGACACTGAGATGTTTAAACACCCCAGCAGCAGTAACACTGCTGTGTCTGATCCACTCACACCAGCACCACACACACTAACTAACACACCACCACCACGTCAGTATCACTGCAGTGCTGAGAATGACCACCTCCCTAATAGTATCTGCTCTGTGGGGGTCCTGTGGGGGTCCTGATCATTAAAGAACAGAGTAATAAAGTATACAGAGAATCAGATGAACTACAGTCTGTAAGTGGAGGTCCTGTATGGTCAGTGGAGCTGATACAGTGGACAGTGAGTGGAGGTCCTGTATGGTCAGTGGAGCTGATACAGTGGACAGTGAGTGGAGGTCCTGTATGGTCAGTGGAGCTGATACAGTGGACAGTGAGTGGAGGTCCTGTATGGTCAGTGGAGCTGATACAGTGGACAGTGAGTGGAGGTCCTGTATGGTCAGTGGAGCTGATACAGTGGACAGTGAGTGGAGGTCCTGTATGGTCAGTGGAGCTGATACAGTGGACAGTGAGTGAAGGTCCTGTATGGTCAGTGGAGCTGATACAGTGGTCAGTGAGTGGAGGTCCTGTATGGTCAGTGGAGCTGATACAGTGGACAGTGAG
>CM038727.1:925931-933431 GCA_021613375.1 Megaleporinus macrocephalus | reverse complement strand
TGTGAAAGTAGGCTGTCTAGGTAGTGAGTGTGTAAGTAGGCTGTCTAGGTAGTGAGTGTGTAAGTAGGCTGTCTAGGTAGTGAGTGTGTAAGCAGGCTGTCTAGGTAGTGAGCGTGTAAGTAGGCTGTCTAGGTAGTGAGCGTGTAAGCAGGCTGTCTAGGTAGTGAGCGTGTAAGTAGGCTGTCTAGGTAGTGAGCGTGTAAGTAGGCTGTCTAGGTAGTGAGCGTGTAAGTAGGCTGTCTAGGTAGTGAGCGTGTAAGTAGGCTGTCTAGGTAGTGAGCGTGTAAGTAGGCTGTCTAGGTAGTGAGCGTGTAAGTAGGCTGTCTAGGTAGTGAGCGTGTAAGTAGGCTGTCTAGGTAGTGAGCGTGTAAGTAGGCTGTCTAGGTAGTGAGTGTGAAAGTAGGCTGTCTAGGTAGTGAGCGTGTAAGTAGGCTGTCTAGGTAGTGAGTGTGAAAGTAGGCTGTCTAGGTAGTGAGTGTGTAAGTAGGCTGTCTAGGTAGTGAGCGTGTAAGTAGGCTGTCTAGGTAGTGAGTGTGAAAGTAGGCTGTCTAGGTAGTGAGCGTGAAAGTAGGCTGTCTAGGTAGTGAGCGTGTAAATAGGCTGTCTAGGTAGTGAGCGTGTAAGTAGGCTGTCTAGGTAGTGAGTGTGTAAGTAGGCTGTCTAGGTAGTGAGCGTGTAAGTAGGCTGTCTAGGTAGTGAGTGTGTAAGTAGGCTGTCTAGGTAGTGAGCGTGTAAGTAGGCTGTCTAGGTAGTGAGTGTGAAAGTAGGCTGTCTAGGTAGTGAGCGTGTAAGTAGGCTGTCTAGGTAGTGAGTGTGAAAGTAGGCTGTCTAGGTAGTGAGTGTGTAAGTAGGCTGTCTAGGTAGTGAGCGTGTAAGTAGGCTGTCTAGGTAGTGAGTGTGTAAGTTGGCTGTCTAGGTAGTGAGCGTGTAAGTAGGCTGTCTAGGTAGTGAGTGTGTAAGTAGGCTGTCTAGGTAGTGAGTGTGTAAGTAGGCTGTCTAGGTAGTGAGCGTGTAAGTAGGCTGTCTAGGTAGTGAGTGTGAAAGTAGGCTGTCTAGGTAGTGAGTGTGTAAGTAGGCTGTCTAGGTAGTGAGCGTGTAAGTAGGCTGTCTAGGTAGTGAGTGTGAAAGTAGGCTGTCTAGGTAGTGAGTGTGAAAGTAGGCTGTCTAGGTAGTGAGCGTGTAAATAGGCTGTCTAGGTAGTGAGCGTGTAAGTAGGCTGTCTAGGTAGTGAGCGTGTAAGTAGGCTGTCTAGGTAGTGAGCGTGTAAGTAGGCTGTCTAGGTAGTGAGCGTGTAAGTAGGCTGTCTAGGTAGTGAGTGTGAAAGTAGGCTGTCTAGGTAGTGAGCGTGTAAGTAGGCTGTCTAGGTAGTGAGTGTGTAAGTAGGCTGTCTAGGTAGTGAGCGTGTAAGTAGGCTGTCTAGGTAGTGAGTGTGTAAGTAGGCTGTCTAGGTAGTGAGCGTGTAAGTAGGCTGTCTAGGTAGTGAGTGTGAAAGTAGGCTGTCTAGGTAGTGAGCGTGTAAGTAGGCTGTCTAGGTAGTGAGTGTGAAAGTAGGCTGTCTAGGTAGTGAGTGTGTAAGTAGGCTGTCTAGGTAGTGAGCGTGTAAGTAGGCTGTCTAGGTAGTGAGTGTGTAAGTTGGCTGTCTAGGTAGTGAGCGTGTAAGTAGGCTGTCTAGGTAGTGAGTGTGTAAGTAGGCTGTCTAGGTAGTGAGTGTGTAAGTAGGCTGTCTAGGTAGTGAGCGTGTAAGTAGGCTGTCTAGGTAGTGAGTGTGAAAGTAGGCTGTCTAGGTAGTGAGTGTGTAAGTAGGCTGTCTAGGTAGTGAGCGTGTAAGTAGGCTGTCTAGGTAGTGAGTGTGAAAGTAGGCTGTCTAGGTAGTGAGTGTGAAAGTAGGCTGTCTAGGTAGTGAGCGTGTAAATAGGCTGTCTAGGTAGTGAGCGTGTAAGTAGGCTGTCTAGGTAGTGAGCGTGTAAGTAGGCTGTCTAGGTAGTGAGCGTGTAAGTAGGCTGTCTAGGTAGTGAGTGTGTAAGTAGGCTGTCTAGGTAGTGAGCGTGTAAGTAGGCTGTCTAGGTAGTGAGTGTGAAAGTAGGCTGTCTAGGTAGTGAGCGTGTAAGTAGGCTGTCTAGGTAGTGAGTGTGAAAGTAGGCTGTCTAGGTAGTGAGTGTGTAAGTAGGCTGTCTAGGTAGTGAGCGTGTAAGTAGGCTGTCTAGGTAGTGAGTGTGTAAGTTGGCTGTCTAGGTAGTGAGCGTGTAAGTAGGCTGTCTAGGTAGTGAGTGTGTAAGTAGGCTGTCTAGGTAGTGAGTGTGTAAGTAGGCTGTCTAGGTAGTGAGTGTGAAAGTAGGCTGTCTAGGTAGTGAGTGTGTAAGTAGGCTGTCTAGGTAGTGAGTGTGAAAGTAGGCTGTCTAGGTAGTGAGTGTGTATATATATATGACTAATAAGTTATGTCACAGTACAATATGCTGTTGATTGTATGGTATATGGTATATATATATATATGTGTGTGTGTATTTGTTATGATTATGATGTCACAAAAATAATTCTAAATATTTTATTTTGGTATTTAATTTTTACAATATTTTATATTTACTAGTGAACTAGTGTGTATGTTGTAAACAGTGAAACAATTTAATTTTTACAATATTTTATATTTACTAGTGAACTAGTGTGTATGTTCACACTAGTGAACATACACACTAGTTCACTAGTAAATATAAAATATTGTAAAAATTAAATTGTTTCACTGTTTACAATGTTTCACTGCCCCCTAGTGTGTGTGTTCACTAGCGTGTGTGTGTGTATGTGGGTGTTTCACTGCCCCCTAGTGTGTGTGTTCACTAGTGTGTGTGTATGTGGGTGTTTCACTGCCCCCTAGTGTGTGTGTTCACTAGTGTGTGTGTATGTAATTATGATTATGGTACAAATCTAATATTTGCAATACAATTTTTTTGTGATAAACGATACGTCATGATATACTAGATTTACAGACACCTGATTAGTTGGAGCAGAGAGGAACCACCTGTGGAGCTTTATTAGGTTTCTTCTCTGAAATGTAAATGTGTGTATGTGTGTGTACAATATAATATTTGTGATACTCAGTATGGCATATTTTTTATAAAAATAGAATCAGAAGTGATTTAAAGAAGTTCCTGCATTTCTCCTCTGATCTGCGGAGCTTTAAAGATCTATAAAGATCTATATCTCCAGTATCCTGAACACTACAATGAAAGGTCATGTGTAGGTGAATGGGGGGTGGGGGTGGGGGGTGTATCACCCCACAGTCCCACCAAGTTTGAAGTTGTTTGGTCCTATCTGTGGTGAGTTATGGTGCTCTGAGGTTCTCTTGCTCTTTGAGATTCCAGGGTTGTACCAGCAGTATTTCCAGAGTACCGCCGCTCTAAACGTCTCCCCCTCTGCAGAACTCTGCCGCCGGCGAGGGTCTTGGCAAGGACACCCACACGGTACCCGAGTGGCATACAGATTAGTGGTACTCCGCGTCCGTATCCCCGGTTTCCTGAAGGATAACAATGCAGCCCAGGACTTGTTGGAAAGGGCGCGGCAGTGCAGACCTGTGGAATTTGGCTTCGTCACAGATTTACCAGTCAGTTGTGAAACTTTCCCTCCTCCACACCAGGAGCCCACACGGAGCAGATACACGTACAAGCAGGAAAGTGGACTTGATATGAAAAGTACTGACTACTGTGTTTCACAGTGTTCAGTGTACGTGTATATAGTCAAAAGTTTGGAGACACCTACCTGAGTATATATGTTTATAGTTATAAAGGTGTTTAGATGTGAATGTGTTGAGAGACGAGTGTAAATAGTGAAGTTGGAGCCCATGTACACAAATATTACTAAAACAAACATTTGGATGTATTTAAATGTAAAAATGAGAATGTATATTTTTATAAGAGCTATAAAACCACCAAACCTGTTTATCAGAACAAGATCTCAGCATCTACACTATCTTCTTCAGTCCTGTTAGAGAAGCAGCTCATGTGGCTCCTCATGAAGCTGCTGGTCAGAATGTTCAAAGTATGTAAACCTGCATCAGAGCAAATGAGCTCATTTCTAAAAGACCCTCTAAACATTCTTTAAACACAACCAGATGTTTAATTCTGCTCCAGGAATAATTCCATACTGACTATTCTATAGTTCTGATCTCCTCACACTTATTCACTAATATTAGTACTATTAATATAGTACACAGAAGAAGAACCTTATTCACTAATATTATTACTATTAATATAGTACACAGAAGAAGAACCTTATTCACTAATATTAGTACTATTAATATAGTACACAGAAGAAGAACCGTATTCACTAATATTAGTACTATTAATATAGTACACAGAAGAAGAACCTTATTCACTAATATTAGTACTATTTATATAGTACACAGAAGAAGAACCTTATTCACTAATATTAGTACTATTAATATAGTACACAGAAGAAGAACCTTATTCACTAATATTAGTACTATTAATATAGTACACAGAAGAAGAACCTTATTCACTAATATTAGTACTATTAATATAGTACACAGAAGAAGAACCTTATTCACTAATATTAGTACTATTAATATAGTACACAGAAGAAGAACCTTATTCACTAATATTAGTACTATTAATATAGTACACATAAGAAGAACCTTATTCACTAATATTAGTACTATTAATATAGTACACAGAAGAAGAACCTTATTCACTAATATTATTACTATTAATATAGTACACAGAAGAAGAACCTTATTCACTAATATTATTACTATTAATATAGTACACAGAAGAAGAACCTTATTCACTAATATTAGTACTATTAATATAGTACACAGAAGAAGAACCGTATTCACTAATATTAGTACTATTAATATAGTACACAGAAGAAGAACCTTATTCACTAATATTAGTACTATTTATATAGTACACAGAAGAAGAACCTTATTCACTAATATTAGTACTATTAATATAGTACACAGAAGAAGAACCTTATTCACTAATATTAGTACTATTAATATAGTACACAGAAGAAGAACCTTATTCACTAATATTAGTACTATTAATATAGTACACAGAAGAAGAACCTTATTCACTAATATTAGTACTATTAATATAGTACACAGAAGAAGAACCTTATTCACTAATATTAGTACTATTAATATAGTACACAGAAGAAGAACCTTATTCACTAATATTAGTACTATTAATATAGTACACAGAAGAACCTTATTCACTAATATTAGTACTATTAATATAGTACACAGAAGAAGAACCTTATTCACTAATATTAGTACTATTTATATAGTACACATAAGAAGAACCTTATTCACTAATATTAGTACTATTTATATAGTACACATAAGAAGAACCTTATTCACTAATATTAGTACTATTTATATAGTACACATAAGAAGAACCTTATTCACTAATATTAGTACTATTAATATAGTACACAGAAGAAGAACATTATTCACTAATATTAGTACTATTTATATAGTACACAGAAGAAGAACCTTATTCACTAATATTAGTACTATTTATATAGTACACATAAGAAGAACCTTATTCACTAATATTAGTACTATTAATATAGTACACATAAGAAGAACCTTATTCACTAATATTAGTACTATTAATATAGTACACAGAAGAAGAACCTTATTCACTAATATTAGTACTATTAATACAGTACAGATATATATGTGTATATACACTGCCTGGTCAGAACAAGCTCACACGCTCTAGTGTTTCATTAGAGATTTGGAGCACTGTGGAAAGTCTTCTCCAGCACATCCCAAAGATTCTCAATGGGGTTCAGGTTCGGACTCTGTGGTGGCCAATCCACGTCAGCCAGATGAATCCTGGCATTGTCATCTTGGAATATGGCCGTGCCATCAGGGAAGAACGATCCACTAATGAAATAACCTGGTCGTTCAGCTGACCTTATTCTACCACCCTCTCCTCCCGGCCTTGTACAGTAGGCACTAGGCATGATGGGTGCATCACTTCAGGTGCCTCTCTTCTTACCCTGATGCGCCCATCACTCTAGAACAGGGTAAATCTGGACTACAGAACCTTCTTCTATCGCTCCAGAGTCCAGTCTTTATGCTCTCTAGCAGATTGGAGCTGTGTTAGTCTCACTGACCAGTGGTTTAGTCCTGATCTTTTGAGTTCCCGTCAGTGTGAGTGTGGAAAAGCTCTTTCTGTCACTATTAAACACGTCCCTGAGTTCCACTGCTGCTTCTCTGTGATTAGATTTCACCAAACGTTCAAGTGAACGCCGATCACCATCATTTTTTCCAACCACACTCCTTCCTGGAAGATGATGTCACCCGTCCAGCATCCAGTACAACACACACACACACACACACACACACACACTCATGTATATAAAATATCCTCACTGTCCAATGAAAAAACAGTATTTCCAAAACTTTACAGGAAAACTTTACAGAGACAAAAAATAGGAACAGACTCAGTGGCCTGGTTCAGGTAGCAGGTCAAATGATTGGTGTTCATCAGACGCAGCTCGGTGACATATATAAAAACAGGTCTGGTGAAAAGCCAAAGCTATTTTGTCTAGCCCAGACTATTCCTTGTTATCTGAGTTTGCATACCTCTCTGGTGTTCCTTGTTTCCACAGCCATCAGCTTTCTGAACTCAATGAGCATCTGTACATCGTATATAATTTAATGCTATGGTCTGTTGAGGGGAGGGGTGTTGTTGTTAACTATATATATATATATATATATATATATATATATACACTACTGCTCAAAAGTTTAGGATCACTTTAGAATTTCATTTCATGCAATTTTCATGCAGTTCATGAACAATATTGTTCATTTCACTATTAATGTTAGTGTATCAGATGATTTTTAAAGAATAAAAATGTTTGTATTAAAGTATATTTTTGTATAGAGGCTTATTTTACATATGGTTCTATTATCAGTAATTCTCAGTCCTCTGTCTAAATCTCCTGGTATGACCACCAATCCAAGTTAAGGTTGTTATTGGACTAATTGGTTGTTAGGACACTCTTGATCAATTGTGATCACAGCTGAAAAACATTCTACTAATAAGTGAGAATAAAAGGGAACAACATTCTAGGTTAGTTTAGTATCTGAAGATCAGCAGTTGATGACTTGCTGACCGACTCACAATGACCAGAAAGAAACAACTTTCTTTAGAGACCCGTCAGTCCATTGTTGTGTTAAGGAAGAAGATACTCCATTAAAACAAGAACATTTCACTGTGATCCCAAACTTTTGAGCGGTAGTGTATGTTATATATATATGAGCTATACTGTGTGTGTGTGTGTGTGTGTATATATATATATATATATATATATATATATATATATATATATATATATATATATATATATATATATATATATTTCTGACAGCAGTGCTGAGCTATACTGTGTGTGTGTGTGTGTATATATATATATATATATATATATATATATATATATATATATATATATATATATTTCTGACAGCAGTGC
>CM038727.1:880931-920931 GCA_021613375.1 Megaleporinus macrocephalus | reverse complement strand
ATGGTGTTTTCAGTGATGGTGTTTACAGTAGTGGTGGTGATGGTGTTTACAGTGGTGATGATGGTAACCAGGGGTCTCCATGTCTACAACACTAATCTACACATTGTATTTACTATGAAACCCACCAGTGAAGCTACACGTGTCTTCTGAGTTCATCTGGATGTTGATGGTAAAATGTGGAAGATCTGAAAATACTAGGTTTTCTTTGGGGACTATTTGAACCTCACAGCGTCCTGCATGTATCCCTCCACCATGAATGGAGTTTAAGACTGAGATCTTCTCTAAACTATCATAAACAGCGTCTCAGAATCAGACAGTGTATTTATAACATCTACTGTAAGAACTTTCTGTGAGGAGCTTTTAGAGGTGGACGTCTGGTTCCATTCACCTCCACTGTGAACAGATCTGACTATATCTAGAACATATACAGCAATGAATCACAACACACCCACATTCACAAGAACCCACACTCACAGGATCTGGAGACGACGGAGAAGAAGAAGGAGAAGAATCTCAGCACGTAGACGAATAACTGAGTTATAAACACATACCAAAATATTCATAACAACCATTCACCACCACTGTGAACAGATCTGACTGTATCTAGAACAGCTTTTAGAGGTGGACGTCTGGTTCCATTCACCTCCACTGTGAACAGATCTGACTGTATCTAGAACAGCTTTTAGAGGTGGATGTCTGGTTCCATTCACCTCCACTGTGAACAGATCTGACTGTATCTAGAACAGCTTTTAGAGGTGGACGTCAGGTTCCATTCACCTCCACTGTGAACAGACCTGACTGTATCTAGAACAGCTTTTAGAGGTGGATGTCTGGTTCCATTCACCTCCACTGTGAACAGATCTGACTGTATCTAGAACAGCTTTTAGAGGTGGACGTCTGGTTCCATTCACCACCACTGTGAACAGTTCTGACTGTGTTTCATACCAAGCTTCTCTCACTGACATTGTTTATATTTTAATGTTTATTATGTGGAACCTTTGAAAAATTTGTTCCTCTGCAAGATAGCATTATGAAGTTAATGCTGACAGCCGCTCCGTTACAGTAATAGAAAGTATTTTTTTCGGTGTAAATATTAAATAGGCATAAATTACTATTTAGTATTCATATTATTTGTTTTTATCTTTCTAAACATTCGGAAGCATCCAGTACGACACGGACACACACACATACACACACACACACACACACACACACACACACACACACACACACACACATGTATATAAAATATCGTCACTGTCCAATGAAAAAACAGTATTTCCAAAACTTTACAGGAGAGACAAAAAAATTGTCTTAACTTTTAATGTAAGTCAATGGAACCAGAATTTTCCAACCTATAGGGAGCATTTCTATTGGTCTGATCATCATGGAGTTTTTACACAATGCAAATCTATATATATATATATATATATATATATACTGTGTTATTTAAAATATGCATGAAAAATATAAGCTTTCATGTACATATCTGCTCATAGCGATAATGATATATATATATATATTGTTTAAACACTGTGTCCACTCACTGTCCACTCTATTAGACACTCCTACTACTTGCTGGTCCACCTTGTAGATGTAAAGTCAGAGACAGTAGCTCATCTGCTGCTGCACAGTTTGTGTTCCTCTAGTTCTTCATCAGTGGACACAGGACGCCGCCCACAGGACACTGCTGTCTGGATAGTTTTGGTTGGTGGACGATTCTCAGTCCAGCAGAGACACTGAGGGCTTTAAACACTTCATCAGCAGCACTGCTGTGTCTGATCCACTCACACCAGCACAACACATACTAACTAACACACCACCACCACGTCAGTATCACTGCAGTGCTGAGAATGACCCACCTCCCTAATAGTATCTGCTCTGTGGGGGTCCTGTGGGGGTCCTGATCATTAAAGAACAGAGTAATAAAGTATACAGAGAATCAGATGAACTACAGTCTGTAAGTGGAGCTCCTGTATGGTCAGTGGAGCTGATACA
The DNA here is from genome assembly GCA_021613375.1 of Megaleporinus macrocephalus. Taxonomy (NCBI): domain Eukaryota; kingdom Metazoa; phylum Chordata; class Actinopteri; order Characiformes; family Anostomidae; genus Megaleporinus; species Megaleporinus macrocephalus. The sequence goes on along the minus strand of CM038727.1, from coordinate 918,933 downwards.
GTGGACAGTGAGTGGAGGTCCTGTATGGTCAGTGGAGCTGATACAGTGGACAGTGAGTGGAGGTCCTGTATGGTCAGTGGAGCTGATACAGTGGACAGTGAGTGGAGGTCCTGTATGGTCAGTGGAGCTGATACAGTGGACAGTGAGTGGAGGTCCTGTATGGTCAGTGGAGCTGATACAGTGGACAGTGAGTGGAGGTCCTGTATGGTCAGTGGAGCTGATACAGTGGTCAGTGAGTGGAGGTCCTGTATGGTCAGTGGAGCTGATACAGTGGACAGTGAGTGGAGGTCCTGTATGGTCAGTGGAGCTGATACAGTGGACAGTGAGTGGAGGTCCTGTATGGTCAGTGGAGCTGATACAGTGGACAGTGAGTGGTGGTCCTGTATGGTCAGTGGAGCTGATACAGTGGACAGTGAGTGGAGGTCCTGTATGGTCATTGGAGCTGATACAGTGGACAGTGAGTGGAGGTCCTGTATGGTCAGTGGAGCTGATACAGTGGACAGTGAGTGTAGGTCCTGTATGGTCAGTGGAGCTGATACAGTGGACAGTGAGTGGAGGTCCTGTATGGTCAGTGGAGCTGATACAGTGGACAGTGAGTGGAGGTCCTGTATGGTCAGTGGAGCTGATACAGTGGACAGTGAGTGGTGGTCCTGTATGGTCAGTGGAGCTGATACAGTGGACAGTGAGTGGTGGTCCTGTATGGTCAGATGTGGATTTCTGTGGTTATGAATATTTTGGTATGTGGTTATAACTCAGTTATTCGTCTACGTGCTGAGATTCTTCTCCGTCGTCTCCAGATCCTGTGAGTGTGGGTGCTTGTGAATGTGGGTGTGTTGTGATTCATTGCTGTATGTGCATTATATTTGGCACGCTTGCGGCGGCGTGACGGGAGTGACAGCTGTGTCGGTGAGAAGCGGTGAAATTCGGTTTAGAGATGATTAACAAACTTTGAACAGCGCTCCGCCTTAACGCTCTGTTTGAAATGTTAAGTGACGTATTAACATATATGAATACGCGAATACGCCGAGCAGCAGCAGGTGTGAGGGTGTGTGTGTATGTGTATGTGTGTGTGAGGGTGTGTGTGTGTGTGTGTGTGTGTGTGTGTGTGTGTGTGTGTGTGTGTGTGTGTGTGGGCGAATGCCTCTCAGCACTGTGCCACCTGGCTGGCGAGAGATCTAGGGAATCGGTCAGGATGTGTGTTCATCCTTCTTCCCCAATTAGAGTGAGTGGCTGCTGCTGGCAGACCCCTCCCGTCTATGACTGAGCCACTAGGAGCTTGGTGTCATTCGAACATTGCTGTGAGGATTTGATTGAGTGTTAGTGAGGTCAGGTACTGATGTTGAACATTGCTGTGAGGATTTGATTGAGTGTTAGTGAGGTCAGGTACTGATGTTGAACATTGCTGTGAGGATTTGATTGAGTGTTAGTGAGGTCAGGTACTGATGTTGAACATTGCTGTGAGGGTTTGATTGAGTGTTAGTGAGGTCAGGTACTGATGTTGAACATTGCTGTGAGGATTTGATGGAGCTTTTGTTGAGTGGTGCATATTTAGTAATCGTGTAAAGTAATTGCTTTTTCAGCACCGTCCATACGGTTACAGCTCTAATAAAACCAGTAAGATATGTTAGTTAACCAGTTAGCCACAATAATAATGCTTTAGAACCCAGTCCATAATTATACTGTGTATGGGGACTGTGTATGGGCAATAACCTGCCAATATAACACGTATTGTGATACAGCGCTCATGATTTAATACGATTGTCATTAGCGCTGCGTCCTTGTGCTGCTTGTTAATGTTGGAGTGGAACTGAAAACGGATTACAACACTGCCATCTAGTGGTCAGAGGTTTAAACACAACACACAATGATTCACTGTCTGTCAGGAATCTGTGTATCAATACTGTGTTTTTGAGAATCAATACAGTATCACTAAACATAATATCCTGATACTCGACATTTTTTCTAACACCCGTAGTATATAAACACTGCGTATATAAACACTGCCTATATTTAACACTGTGTATATAAAGACTACGAGTAGAAACCCTGCTTATGTAAACACTGTGTGTATAAAAAATATATTAAACACTTTGCATATGAAACACTACATATATAAACACTGCGTATATAAACACTGCCTATATTTAACACTGTGTATATTTAACACTGTGTATATAAACAATACGAGTAAAAATACTGCTTATGTAAACACTGTGTGTATAAAAAATATATTAAACACTTTGCACATGAAAGCATATATTAAACACTGCTTATGTAAACGTTGTGTTTATGAACAATTTATATTAAACTCTGTGTCTAAAAACACTGTATATTTAATGCTGCGTATGGTTAGCGCTGCATATATTTAACACTGTGTGTGTGTATATATATATACTGGTCTGATGGAAGGAGTTTACTGAACTTACTGAACAGGTTATTAAGATTTATATCAGATTTATAATATATATAAGATTTATGTATGTATGTTTTTCATGGTCTGTTTCTTCTTTATCTGGGTTGTGGGTTCTGTGCTCAGAGATGAGGTTCTGAGGGTGTGTTAACTCTGGCCAGGTTGAGTGGCGAGCTCTTTGTGAACATGGTTGTGAGGATTGAGGTTCCTCGTCCCCTCAGTGGAACCCTGCGACAGTGGACGCTCCTTGGTGTGGCTGTGGGTGTGAGGTAGCAGCCGTGTAGGCATTGTTATACGCTGTAGGGCGGCGTGTTGGGGAGAGGCTGCTCTCTGGTGTGTGGACGAGGCCCCGCTCTGCTGTCCCGCTGATAGACGCTGTGTCTGCTGTCGTGCGGACAGAGCGATGTGAGAAACACACTTCTGCTTTTTATTCCTGTGTGAAACGCTTACAGCAGTGAACCTGCTCTCTCTGAGCTCCAGCCCTTACGCCAGCCTGTGCGAGAGACTATCAGACGAGAGGTAATCAGACGAGAGGTAATCAGACACGTCCTCGCAGTGATGCAGGTACGGCGCTGTGTGTAGGTGGAGGCGGCACTGATCCTACACCAGTTTTGCATTAGGCTGAAATATATCAGCATATTAAGCTAGATCGGATATCAGAGGGAAGAAGTTAATCTGATCCAGTATAGTCTGAACTGTACTACACTGTGTGATCTGATGGTTCTGTATTTCTCCCAGTAGGCAGAGTGATTGCTGACGTTCAGAGCTCAGTTCACGTCCTAGTACTTAAAGTAGGTTTAGTTATATATACAGAACTGTTCAGAAGTTATTATATTAAAAGTTATTAGAAGTTATTATATTTAGAAAGCTATTATTTACTCAGTAAACTTTATATGTATTATATATATATATTGTATATATTTAAACATATTTAAACAGTATTAATTAGTGATCAATATATTGGTCTGATATTTCCCATTTTTTAAATATATCAGCATCGGCCTATATCCGTGTTTCGCAGCACTGATTTAAAGTCAGGCCTGTCCGTGGGCAGCCCAATGTTATTGGTATTAAACTAAAGCTAACTGTTCTAGTGTAATACACACATTAGCTCCAGGGCTAAAGCTAACTGTTCTAGTGTAATACACACATTAGCTCCGGGGCTAAAGCTAACTGTTCTAGTGTAATACACACATTAGCTCCGGGGCTAAAGCTAACTGTTCTAGTGTAATACACACATTAGCTCCGGGGCTAAAGCTAACTGTTCTAGTGTAATACACACATTAGCTCCGGGGCTAAAGCTAACTGTTCTAGTGTAATACACACATTAGCTCCGGGGCTAAAGCTAACTGTTCTAGTGTAATACACACATTAGCTCCGGGGCTAAAGCTAACTGTTCTAGTGTAATACACACATTAGCTCCGGGGCTAAAGCTAACTGTTCTAGTGTAATACACACATTAGCTCCGGGGCTAAAGCTAACTGTTCTAGTGTAATACACACATTAGCTCCGGGGCTAAAGCTAACTGTTCTAGTGTAATACACACATTAACACGTTACTGATACACAGAGAGTCTCTCCGGAGCAGACAGAGATATAGGGTTAGAGTCTCTCTCTCTCTCTCTCTCTCTCTCTCTGTCTCTCTCTCTCTCTCTCTCTCTCTCTCTGTCTCTCTCTGTCTCTCTCTCTCTCTCCCTCTCTCTGTTTCTGTCTGTCTCTCGCTCTTTCACTCTCTCTGTCTCTCTCTCACTCTCTCTGTTTCTGTCTCTGTCTCTCGCTCTCTTTCACTCTCTCTCTGTCTCTCCCTCACTCTCTCACTCTCTCTCTCTCTCTCAGAGAAAAGCGCCCCTTACTGGGGGTCTGCGGAAGAGCAGTAGCCAGACCAGATCAAAACATCATAGTTTTTATGTTGCTGTGTCAGGTTTAGTGATTGGACCTCCAGTTTGGAGAGTTTGACTCCACCTGTTTAAACACTCACTCGCTTCCTTTTGATCAGTTCTGGTTCGGCTCCAGATGGTCCGGTCAAATTGAGTGATTCAGATGCGTGAATTAAAAAAAACTACAGATATTTTCTGGAATTAAATGAATAGGATGGAAAAGTGGAACTTCAGCCAAACCGACAGACACCGTTTACATACACATACATGATTCAACACATATCGTGATACGGCAAGTAAAGTGATATACTGTGATTTTTCTAATCCTACTATTAAAACTCTGTTAGAACTCTGTTAGAACTCTGTTAGAACTATATTAGAACTATATTAGAACTCTGTTAGAACTCTGTTAGAACTCTATTAGAACTCTGTTAGAACTCTGTTAGAACTATATTAAACTCTGTTAGAACTATATTAGAACTATATTAGAACTCTGTTAGAACTCTGTTAGAACTCTATTAGAACTCTGTTAGAACTCTGTTAGAACTATATTAGAACTCTATTAGAACTATATTAGAACTCTGTTAGAACTCTATTAGAACTATATTAGAACTCTGTTAGAACTATATTAGAACTATATTAGAACTCTGTTAGAACTCTGTTAGAACTATATTAGAACTCTATTAGAACTATATTAGAACTCTGTTAGAACTCTGTTAGAACTATATTAAACTCTGTTAGAACTATATTAGAACTATATTAGAACTCTGTTAGAACTCTGTTAGAACTCTATTAGAACTCTGTTAGAACTCTGTTAGAACTATATTAGAACTCTATTAGAACTATATTAGAACTCTGTTAGAACTCTATTAGAACTATATTAGAACTCTGTTAGAACTATATTAGAACTATATTAGAACTCTGTTAGAACTCTGTTAGAACTATATTAGAACTCTATTAGAACTATATTAGAACTCTGTTAGAACTCTATTAGAACTATATTAGAACTCTGTTAGAACTATATTAGAACTATATTAGAACTCTGTTAGAACTATATTAGAACTCTGTTAGAACTATATTAGAACTATATTAGAACTCTGTTAGAACTATATTAGAACTCTGTTAGAACTCTGTTAGAACTCTGTTAGAACTATATTAGAACTCTATTAGAACTATATTAGAACTCTGTTAGAACTTTATTAGAACTATATTAGAACCCTGTTAGAACTATATTAGAACTATATTAGAACTCTGTTAGAACTTTATTAGAACTATATTAGAACTATATTAAAACTCTGTTAGAACTATATTAGAACTCTGTTAGAACTATATTAGAACTATATTAGAACTCTGTTAGAACTATATTAGAACTCTCTTAGAACTCTGTTAGAACTATATTAGAACTCTGTTAGAACTATATTAGAACTATATTAGAACTATATTAAAACTCTGTTAGAACTATATTAGAACTATATTAGAACTCTGTTAGAACTCTGTTAGAACTATATTAGAACTATATTAGAACTCTGTTAGAACTCTGTTAGAACTATATTAGAACTATATTAAAACTCTGTTAGAACTATATTAGAACTATATTAGAACTCTGTTAGAACTCTGTTAGAACTATATTAGAACTATATTAGAACTCTGTTAGAACTCTGTTAGAACTATATTAGAACTATATTAGAACTATATTAGAACTCTGTTAGAACTCTGTTAGAACTATATTAGAACTATATTAAAACTCTGTTAGAACTCTGTTAGAACTATATTAGAACTCTGTTAGAACTATATTAGAACTCTGTTAGAACTCTATTGTAATACAGGGTTTACCCCCCCGATAAACCCTCTTCATATGAACTTACTCTGGAACTGAGTGCTGTTCTGTTCCTCTGCTGTGAAGTTACTGTTTTACACTTTTTCACCACTGTGGTGAGTGCAGGTTGTGTTTTGAGTCTCTTGATCGGCCGTACGCGTGTTGAATGAACAAAATCTACCTCCCCTTCGCACGCACGTTACAGTTCACACTCACGGTTTCAGAATGTGAGTTTACAACTGCTGACCACACACACACACACACACACACACACACACACACACACACACACACACGCACAATAGGGGGCAGTGAAACAGACACACAATAGGGGGCAGTAAAACACACACACACACACACACACGAGGGGGCAGTGAAACACACACTAGTGAACACACACATGAGGGGGCAGTGAAATATACACACACACACACACACAGTGAAACACACACACTAGTAAACTCACACTAGGGCGCAATAAGACTTATATACACGCACACTAGGGGGCAGTTAAACACACACACACAAAGTGAACACGCATTAGACAGCAGTGAAACACACACTAGTGAACACACAATAGGGGGCAGTGAAACACACACACACACACACGCACATTAGGGGTCAGTGAAACATCCACAAACACCCACACACAGTGAACACACATTAGGCAGCAGTGAAACACACACTCGGGGTGCATTGAAACACACACACTAGAGGGGCAGTAAAACATACACACACTAGTGAACACACGCTAGGGGGCAGTAAAACACATACACTAGTGATCACACACACTAGGAGGCAGTGAAACACACATACACTAGTGAACACACACACACACTAGGAGGCAGTGAAACACACACACACACACTAGTGAACACATACACTAGGAGGCAGTGAAACACACACACACACTACTAGTGAACACACACACACACTAGGAGGCAGTGAAACACACACACACACTAGTAAACACACACACACACTAGTGAACACACACACACAGTAGGAGGCAGTGAAACAAACACACTAGGAGGCAGTGAAACACACATACACTAGTGAACACACACACACACTAGTGAACACATACATACACACACACTAGGGGACGATGAACAGCCCAATCCACAGTACCTGGGGAGCAGTTGTGGGTCTGGTGTCTTGATCAAGGTCACTTCAGTCGTGTCCTGTCAGATCAGGGGCTCAAACCAACGACCTCCTGGTCCAAAGGCTGGTTCCTTAACCTCCAGCTCACCACTGACCCTGAGATCACACTGATAAGGTTACAAGCTGCATCACAGTCTCTCGTAAATACCAGCTGCTGGGATGAGCACTCTGCTGGCCTTGTCCTTCCTGTAAAACCCGTTCATCTCTGGTAGCTCTCGCCAGCGAGGAGAGTCCAGTTCACACCAGACACGGTTCCTTCAGACGCAGTATTTAATATTTAGATATTTTCTTACATCTCTAATTTCTCCGTCCGCTCAGCTCTGCTCCGTCACACTTTCTCTGTTTGTGTAGTCCGTGCGTTGCTTTCTATATTTACTTTCTGTGCTTTGCTTTTTGTGTTACAGCTCTGATTGGTCAATTACAATGTGTATGTACAATGCAACAAATAGAAGAGACAGGGAATACATAAATAGAGAATAAATACATAAATAGATAATAAATATATAAATAGATAATAAATATATAAATAGAGAATAAATACATAAATAGAGAATAAATACATAAATAGAGAATAAATACATAAATAGAGAATAAATACATAAATAGATAATAAATATATAAATAGAGAATAAATACATAAATAGAGAATAAATACATAAATAGAGAATAAATACATAAATAGATAATAAATACATAAATAGATAATAAATATATAAATAGATAATAAATATATAAATAGAGAATAAATACATAAATAGATAATAAATACATAAATAGATAATAAATATATAAATAGAGAATAAATACATAAATAGAGAATAAATACATAAATAGAGAATAAATACATAAATAGATAATAAATACATAAATAAATAAATACATAAATAGATAATAAATACATAAATAGATAATAAATACATAAATAAATAAATACATAAATAGAGAATAAATACATAAATAAATAAATACATAAATAGATAATAAATACATAAATAGAGAATAAATACATAAATAAATAAATACATAAATAAATAAATACATTTTTGAGCAGGAAGAAAAAGATGTTGTGGCTTTATGTTCAGCTTTCAAAGGATCTCAGAATTAACATCATACAGATGAAGATCTGATAACTGTAGGAGATCATTCAGTTCTCTTTGAATACACATTGCATGCAGTTACACATTTCCACCAGAGAGGTCTCCAAATCCCTAAACACTGTACGCATGTTTGCAGTAAGCACTGCTATGTCTGATCCACACATACCAGCACAACACACACTAACACACCACCACCAAACAGTATACAGAGAATCTGATGAACTGCAGTCTGTAGTAGCTCCTGTGTGGTCAGTGGAGCTGATGGAGTCGACAGTGCGTGGAGGTACGAGGAGGTGGGTTTAAGGAGGTGTACAGTATTTTTAGCTTCCTGAGCTTCTCCTCTACCCTGTTACCATAGAGGTGAAACTTCTCAGCAAAGGAAAGCTGGACCAGACGCCTTCATGTACCAGCTTGTGAGCTCGAGCCACAAGTACAACTTTAGGTTTGTTGTCATGGTGACCCTGCATTCATGGTGGTTAGAACTCCCACTGGAAGGCTGGCTGCGAGTGCAGTTACTGCGCACGTCCTTGTTTGCTGTGATTCTCAGCTTAGTGGCCTTAACAAGACACATTCCCAAAATTCTTCTCGTGTCTCAGTAGATTCCCTGATTCCCGACACGCACAGTCCAGTTAGTCTGTCTGGTGCCGTCTGGTGATCCGGTAATCAGGATCAGATGACGAAGGGTCTTTTCACACAGATTTCTTTTGAATGAACTAGTGCAGGCGTGTGCTGGACGCTGGAGAACCGGCCTCGTAGCCGGAGTGTCGGTGGTTTAATTCCCTGAACTGACCGGACGACTGAAGTTTCTGTAAACAGCACATTAAACCCCCAACTGCTGCCCACGTACCGAGGATAGGGCTGCTCAGCACTCCGGGAAAGTGTGCTCACTCCCCCTAGTGTGCTTGTTCACTAGTATGGGTGTGTGTGTGTGTGTGTGTGGATGTTTCACTCCCCTTAGTGTGTGTGTTTACTAGAATGTGTGTGTGTGTGTGTGTTTGTGTATGTGTGTGTGGGTGTTTCACTCCCCTTAGTGTGAAATCTGAATCAGAATCAGAGTCAGAATCAGAAATACTTTATTGATTTCAGGGGGAAATTGCAGTTTTTACAGTAGCAGCCGGTAATATAGAAGAATAAACACTAAACATAAAAGAAATTTGTAGTATGTACACATTTATAAGTCGAATAATAAAATATAAAGTGACTGTGTTTATAATATTAAGTACAGATATAATACTGTATACAGCAGTAAGAGTTTAGAAGTAAGAAGTTTTTGAACATTTGAGTTTCTACATACAAAATTAAATTATTCTTCTACTGTTATTACTGTACATGTGAAAGGTGTCGTACATTAAGAGAGGAGTTATAAAGTCTGATAGTTAAGAGAGGAGTTATAAAGTCTGATAGTTAAGGGAGGAGTTATAAAGTCTGATAGTTAAGAGAGGAGTTATAAAGTCTGATAGTTAAGGGAGGAGTTATAAAGTCTGATGGCTAAGAGAGGAGATATAAGGTCTGATAGCTAAGAGAGGAGTTATAAGGTCTGATAGTTAAGAGAGGAGTTATAAGGTCTGATAGTTAAGAGAGGAGTTATAAGGTCTGATAGCTAAGAGAGGAGTTATAAGGTCTGATAGCTAAGAGAGGAGTTATAAGGTCTGATAGTTAAGAGAGGAGTTATAAGGTCTGATAGTTAAGAGAGGAGTTATAAAGTCTGATAGTTAAGAGAGGAGTTATAAAGTCTGATAGTTAAGGGAGGAGTTATAAAGTCTGATGGCTAAGAGAGGAGTTATAAGGTCTGATAGTTAAGAGAGGAGTTATAAGGTCTGATAGCTAAGAGAGGAGTTATAAGGTCTGATAGTTAAGAGAGGAGTTATAAGGTCTGATAGCTAAGAGAGGAGTTATAAGGTCTGATAGCTAAGAGAGGAGTTATAAGGTCTGATAGCTAAGAGAGGAGTTATAAGGTCTGATAGTTAAGAGAGGAGTTATAAAGTCTGATAGTTAAGGGAGGAGTTATAAAGTCTGATAGTTAAGAGAGGAGTTATAAGGTCTGATAGCTAAGAGAGGAGTTATAAGGTCTGATAGTTAAGAGAGGAGTTATAAGGTCTGATAGCTAAGAGAGGAGTTATAAAGTCTGATAGTTAAGGGATGAGTTATAAAGTCTGATAGTTAAGGGAGGAGTTATAAGGTCTGATAGTTAAGAGAGGAGTTATAAAGTCTGATAGTTAAGAGAGGAGTTATAAGGTCTGATAGTTAAGGGAGGAGTTATAAAGTCTGATAGTTAAGGGAGGAGTTATAAAGTCTGATAGCTAAGAGAGGAGTTATAAGGTCTGATAGATAAGAGAGGAGTTATAAAGTCTGATAGCTAAGAGAGGAGTTATAAGGTCTGATAGCTAAGAGAGGAGTTATAAGGTCTGATAGCTAAGAGAGGAGTTATAAGGTCTGATAGTTAAGAGAGGAGTTATAAGGTCTGATAGTTAAGAGAGGAGTTATAAAGTCTGATAGTTAAGAGAGGAGTTATAAGGTCTGATAGTTAAGAGAGGAGTTATAAGGTCTGATAGTTAAGAGAGGAGTTATAAAGTCTGATAGTTAAGAGAGGAGTTATAAGGTCTGATAGTTAAGAGAGGAGTTATAAGGTCTGATAGCTAAGAGAGGAGTTATAAGGTCTGATAGTTAAGAGAGGAGTTATAAGGTCTGATAGCTAAGAGAGGAGTTATAAGGTCTGATAGCTAAGAGAGGAGTTATAAGGTCTGATAGCTAAGAGAGGAGTTATAAGGTCTGATAGTTAAGAGAGGAGTTATAAAGTCTGATAGTTAAGGGAGGAGTTATAAAGTCTGATAGTTAAGAGAGGAGTTATGAGGTCTGATAGCTAAGAGAGGAGTTATAAGGTCTGATAGTTAAGAGAGGAGTTATAAGGTCTGATAGCTAAGAGAGGAGTTATAAGGTCTGATAGTTAAGAGAGGAGTTATAAAGTCTGATAGTTAAGGGAGGAGTTATAAAGTCTGATAGTTAAGAGAGGAGTTATGAAGTCTGATAGTTAAGAGAGGAGTTATAAAGTCTGATAGTTAAGAGAGGAGTTATAAAGTCTGATAGTTAAGGGAGGAGTTATAAAGTCTGATAGTTAAGAGAGGAGTTATAAGGTCTGATAGTTAAGAGAGGAGTTATAAGGTCTGATAGTTAAGAGAGGAGTTATAAAGTCTGATAGCTAAGAGAGGAGTTATAAGGTCTGATAGTTAAGAGAGGAGTTATAAGGTCTGATAGCTAAGAGAGGAGTTATAAGGTCTGATAGTTAAGAGAGGCGTTATAAAGTCTGATAGTTAAGGGAGGAGTTATAAAGTCTGATAGTTAAGAGAGGAGTTATGAAGTCTGATAGTTAAGAGAGGAGTTATGAAGTCTGATAGTTAAGAGAGGAGTTATAAAGTCTGATAGTTAAGAGAGGAGTTATAAAGTCTGATAGTTAAGGGAGGAGTTATAAAGTCTGATAGTTAAGAGAGGAGTTATAAGGTCTGATAGTTAAGAGAGGAGTTATAAGGTCTGATAGTTAAGAGAGGAGTTATAAGGTCTGATAGTTAAGAGAGGAGTTATAAAGTCTGATAGTTAAGAGAGGAGTTATAAGGTCTGATAGTTAAGAGAGGAGTTATAAGGTCTGATAGCTAAGAGAGGAGTTATAAGGTCTGATAGCTAAGAGAGGAGTTATAAGGTCTGATAGTTAAGAGAGGAGTTATAAAGTCTGATAGTTAAGAGAGGAGTTATAAAGTCTGATAGCTAAGAGAGGAGTTATAAGGTCTGATAGTTAAGAGAGGAGTTATAAAGTCTGATAGCTAAGAGAGGAGTTATAAGGTCTGATAGTTAAGAGAGGAGTTATAAAGTCTGATAGTTAAGAGAGGAGTTATAAGGTCTGATAGTTAAGAGAGGAGTTATAAGGTCTGATAGTTAAGAAGGGCTCATGTTGGCCTTGTGCTGGGCTCGTGTTGGGTACGTGTTGGGTACGTGTTGGGTTTGTGTTGGGTTTTTGTTGGGTTTGTGTTGGGTTTGTGTTGGGTATGTGTTGGGTTAGTGTTGGGTTAGTGTTGGGTATGTGTTGGGTTAGTGTTGGGTATGTGTTGGGTTGGTGTTGGGTACGTGTTGGGTACGTGTTGGGTACGTGTTGGGTTGGTGTTGGGTATGTGTTGGGTTGGTGTTGGGTACGTGTTGGGTACGTGTTGGGTTGGTGTTGGGCTGGTGTTGGGTACGTGTTGGGTTAGTGTTGGGTTTGTGCTGGGCTCGTGTTGGGTACGTGTTGGGTTTTTGTTGGGTTTTTGTTGGGTTTGTGTTGGGTTTGTGTTGGGTATGTGTTGGGTTAGTGTTGGGTTAGTGTTGGGTATGTGTTGGGTTGGTGTTGGGTACGTGTTGGGTTGGTGTTGGGTACGTGTTGGGTTGGTGTTGGGTTAGTGTTGGGTATGTGTTGGGTTAGTGTTGGGTATGTGTTGGGTTGGTGTTGGGTACGTGTTGGGTACGTGTTGGGTTGGTGTTGGGTACGTGTTGGGTTTTTGTTGGGTACGTGTTGGGTACGTGTTGGGTTGGTGTTGGGCTGGTGTTGGGTTGGTGTTGGGTTAGTTTTGGGTTAGTGCTGGGCTCGTGTTGGGTACGCGTTAGGTTCGAGTGTGTCTCGAGCTTCCTGTGGGTTAGTGGTCTTCGTCAGCAGTGTTGGAGGTGAGACTGGACGTCTTTGTGCTCCAGTCTTTGTGTCAGTCTGCGCAGTAGTTCAGTGTCGACTGCGTGCGGCTGCAGGTCGGTTACCAGGACGATGTGATTCGTGTGTTGGTGTGTTTGAAGCATAGATGTGATCAGATTTGACCCCACGACCCGCTGACCTCATTATCCCCATAGAGACGGTGCAGCCGCAGGCTTAGCTCTGTACGTGTCATAGATTATAATTCAGTCAGTGTTTCTGTGCTGCAGACTCACCTGCAGAGCCCCCCCTTTACAACACCCCCCCCCACACACACACACACACACACACACACACACACACAACACTCCCTCCCCACACACACACACACACACACACAACACTCCCCCCCTTTACAACACTCCCCCCCCACACACACACACACAACACTCCCTCCCCACACACACACACACACAACACTCCCTCCCCACACACACACACACACACACACAACACTCCCTCCCCACACACACACACACACACACACACACACACACACACACACACAACACTCCCTCCCCACACACACACACAACACTCCCCCCCTTTACAACACCCCCCCCCCACACACACACACAACACTCCCTCCCCACACACACACACACACACAACACTCCCTCCCCACACACACACACAACACTCCCCCCCTTTACAACACTCCCCCCCCCCCCCCCACACACACACACACACACACACAACACTCCCTCCCCACACACACACACAACACTCCCCCCCTTTACAACACCCCCCCCCACACACACACACAACACTCCCTCCCCACACACACACACACACACAACACTCCCTCCCCACACACACACACAACACTCCCCCCCTTTACAACACTCCCCCCCCCCCCACACACACACACACACACACACACAACACTCCCTCCCCACACACACACACAACACTCCCCCCCTTTACAACACCCCCCCCCACACACACACACAACACTCCCTCCCCACACACACACACACACACACACACAACACTCCCTCCCCAGAACAACACTCCCCCCAGCGCAGTGCTCTAAATCAAACACGACCCAGTTCTCATGTTCATAATCTCTCAGGTCTGGACTGTGGAGGAATAATACACTTCAAACACACACTCAGTGTGGGTCTGGATTAAAACCACACCTCCCACCTCCCACCTCCCACCTCCCACTCAGACTAGCTCAGCTCCACTGCTTAATCCCCACATCATACACCACATACTCACACTGACCCCACACCATATACAGTCACACCTCCTACACCACACACTGACCCCACATCATATACAGTCACACCCCCTACACCTCACACTGACCCCACATCATATACAGTCACACCTCCTACACCTCACACTGACCCCACACCATATACAGTCACACCTCCTACACCTCACACTGACCTCACATCATATACAGTCACACCTCCTACACCTCACACTGACCCCACATCATATACAGTCACACCTCCTACACCTCACACTGACCCCACATCATATACAGTCACACCTCCTACACCTCACACTGACCCCACATCATATACATTCACACCTCCTACACCACACACTGACCCCACACCATATACAGTCACACCTCCTACACCTCACACTGACCCCACATCATATACAGTCACACCTACTACACCTCACACTGACCCCACACCATATACAGTCACACCTCCTACACCTCACACTGACCCCACATCATATACAGTCACACCTCCTACACCTCACACTGACCCCACATCATATACAGTCACACCTCCTACACCTCACACACTGACCCCACACCATATACAGTCACACCTCCTACACCACACACTGACCACACATCATATACAGTCACACCTCCTACACCTCACACTGACCCCACACCATATACAGTCACACCTCCTACACCTCACACTGACCCCACATCATATACAGTCACACCTCCTACACCACACACTGACCCCACACCATATACAGTCACACCTCCTACACCACACACTGACCCTACATCATATACAGTCACACCTCCTACACCTCACACTGACCCCACACCATATACAGTCACACCTCCTACACCACACACTGACCCCACATCATATACAGTCACACCTCCTACACCACACACTGACCCCACATCATATACAGTCACACCTCCTACACCTCACACTGACCCCACATCATATACAGTCACACCTCCTACACCACACACTGACCCTACATCATATACAGTCACACCTCCTACACCTCACACTGACCCCACACTATATACAGTCACACCTCCTACACCACACACTGACCCCACATCATATACAGTCACACCTCCTACACCACACACTGACCCCACATCATATACAGTCACACCTCCTACACCACACACTGACCCCACATCATATACAGTCACACCTCCTACACCTCACACTGACCCTACATCATATACAGTCACACCTCCTACACCACACACTGACCCCACATCATATACAGTCACACCTCCTACACCACACACACTGACCCCACACCATATACAGTCACACCTCCTACACCTCACACTGACCTCACATCATATACAGTCACACCTCCTACACCTCACACTGACCCCACATCATATACAGTCACACCTCCTACACCTCACACTGACCCCACATCATATACAGTCACACCTCCTACACCACACACTGACCCCACATCATATACAGTCACAGCTCCTACACCTCACACTGACCCCACATCATATACAGTCACACCTCCTACACCTCACACTGACCCCACATCATATACAGTCACACCTCCTACACCTCACACTGACCCCACATCATATACAGTCACACCTCCTACACCTCACACTGACCCCACATCATATACAGTCACACCTCCTACACCACACACTGACCACACATCATATACAGTCACACCTCCTACACCACACACTGACCCCACATCATATACAGTCACACCTCCTACACCACACACTGACCCCACATCATATACAGTCACACCCCCTACACCTCACACTGACCCCACATCATATACAGTCACACCTCCTACACCTCACACTGACCCCACATCATATACAGTCACACCTCCTACACCACACACTGACCCCACATCATATACAGTCACACCTCCTACACCTCACACTGACCCCACATCATATACAGTCACACCTCCTACACCTCACACTGACCCCACACCATATACAGTCACACCTCCTACACCTCACACTGACCCCACACCATATACAGGCGACTGATGAGGTCTGATCACGTTTTGAGAGCTACTTTTGAAAACAGAAGTGTCTCCTCGTGTTAGAACAGGAATTGCAGAGGTTGTAAGAAAGAGCTGATCTCAGCACAGTGGTAGCTACTGTTACACCAAACTGCAGTGGTAGTTAACACCTCTACTGTTCCCGCGTCGGCCGCAGCGAGCCAGTCTTTTAGGACTGTGAGAACGCTGGTCTGCTGGGTGAAGCTTTGTCTCACGCGCAGACGTGTCCTGCTTTCAGGTTGACTCACTTTCGCCCGAGGCGCTGACTGCTCTGTTTTGGGGGGCGGGGTCTGTTCAGCTCGTCCTTGCGTCCTTACAACCCCATTCAGGGTCTGCTGTGACCCGCGTTCAGGTCACGACCCTCGGGTTGAGGAACATCGTCATAGGGCATCAGTGAAGGGCCTGAACGCTACACACCATATACCCTTGTGAAAAGGAAGTATACTTTAGAGTACTGAAAGATATATTCAAAAGAATTGAATTTATTGCTTTAAATATACACTCTTCAGTATAATCTTTCACACAAGGATAACTCAGGCAGGATAAAAGTAGACTGAAGTATACTAATACTATACTTTATATGCACTTATACTTAATGTAATAAAAGTGTGCTGTTGTGTACTCTGTAGGTAGTATGCTAAATATATGAATCATAGTGCTATTTAAATACTTTATTAACTAATAGTACTTAATTGTATTATTCTGAGATACTGTTATTTAAATATACTTAAGTACATATTTTCCACTAATTCAGTATTTTTTTAATATTCTTTGTTTCAACTAAAATATATTCATGAATATTTAGAGTGTATTTACAGTGTATTGCTTAGATATGGTTATTAAATTATAAATACATTTCTTATATTTGATTAGTATACTAACAGTTCTTTTAAAGGTGGATTCTAATATACTCCAATATATGTAACAAATTGTGACATTAAGTTTGTAACAGTATATTTATACGTTTAATACATTTTAGTTCAAACACAGACCAGTTTAAAGTTACTACATTATAACACATCATTTTGTAACAGCTCATAAGGCAGTTTCAGTTTTTTATTGTGTTTATAAATTTATTACATATTCTTTGTTCTTTTTGCAACACACTTATCCCTTTGTTACACATATAATTTTGTAGCACATAGCACATTTTTATGCATACATACAATTTTTTGTAACAGTATTTTTTTATCAGTTTGTAACATACAAACTGAAACTATACTGTTGCAAAAAAACTAAATGCATGTGTTAGAAATGAATAAAATTAATGTTACAAAAACTAAATGCATCACATCTGTTTAACAGCATATCTAGCTTTTTGTAACAGTATAGTTTCAGTTTGTAACACTTCAGTTTGTAACAGCATAACTAGCATGTTGTAACAGTTTATCAGTTTGTAACATACATTTAGTTTTTTGTAACAGTATAGTTTCAGTTTGTAACACTTTCAGCAGTTTTTAACATTATATTTAGTTTTTTGTAAGTGTTTTATCAGTTTATAACATACATTTATCAGTTTTTAACATTATATTTAGTTTTTTGTAACATACATTTATCAGTTTTTAACATTATATTTAGTTTTTTGTAACAGTGTTTTATCAGTTTGTAACATACATTTATCAGTTTTTAACATTATATTTAGTTTTTTGTAACAGTGTTTTATCAGTTTTTAACATTATATTTAGTTTTTTGTAACATACATTTATCAGTTTGTAACATACATTTATCAGTTTTTAACATTATATTTAGTTTTTTGTAACATACATTTATCAGTTTGTAACATACATTTATCAGTTTTTAACATTATATTTAGTTTTTTGTAACATACATTTATCAGTTTTTAACATTATATTTCGTTTTTTGTAACACACATTTATCAGTTTTTAACATTATATTTAGTTTTTTGTAACAGTGTTTTATCAGTTTTTAACATTATATTTAGTTTTTTGTAACAGTGTTTTTATCAGTTTTTAACATTATATTTAGTTTTTAACATTATATTTAGTTTTTTGTAACAGTGTTTTATCAGTTTTTAACATTATATTTAGTTTTTAACATTATATTTAGTTTTTTGTAACAGTGTTTTTATCAGTTTTTAACATTATATTTAGTTTTTAACATTATATTTAGTTTTTTGTAACAGTGTTTTATCAGTTTTTAACATTATATTTAGTTTTTTGTAACAGTGTTTTTATCAGTTTTTAACATTATATTTAGTTTTTAACATTATATTTAGTTTTTTGTAACAGTGTTTTATCAGTTTTTAACATTATATTTAGTTTTTAACATTATATTTAGTTTTTAACATTATATTTAGTTTTTTGTAACAGTGTTTTATCAGTTTTTAACATATTTAGTTTTTTGTAACATACATTTATCAGTTTTTAACATTATATTTAGTTTTTTGTAAGTGTTTTATCAGTTTTTAACATTATATTTAGTTTTTTACATTATATTTAGTTTTAAGTGTAATGATTCTGTTTGTAGCTGTATATTTAACTGTTTGGTAAGACGGTCAGTTTTTGTAACTGTATAGTTTATCAGTTTGTAACACATACGTTGTTCTGGATGTAATAAATGAGTGTATTTAAATGAACACTGTAATTAAGGGCTCTGTTAAGATACTTCAGGGTGTGGAAGGTCCTCAGAGCTGGCTCTGCTCTGCTGGTTCAGTGAGTTCCTGCTGGAGCTTCAAGGCGCTGTTTAAATGCAGCTCTTTAACTGGAGGAGGAAACTCGAGCAGACGGCTCTCTGAGACGGAGGGTCAGGGAGGCTGATGTGGGTTGTGTGTAGAAACGGAGCTGAGGAGGATAAAAGGAGGATTGAGGTATTGTGTGACACTCTGTCCTCCATGGATCCATTCATCAGGGCTTGAATGAAAAGAGGCCCTGGAGGAGGAGGAGGAGGTGGAGGAGGCGTTCCTCTCCGCTGCAGGGTTAGCACTGAGAGAGGTTCCGTACGAGCAGGAATCCTCTGGTACGGGGTTCAGTGTCTCAGAGCGGCTCGGTGTTCTAGCTCTCCTGTCAAGGACGTTCTGAACAGCGACTCTGGAAACAGATGATTAGCTTCTTCTCTTCTGCTGCCAGATGGCCGTGAGATGAAATATGACACCAGTCGCAGGAAGAGGCGGAACAAAAGCCTCGTCCTGACTTTCCAGACTCTCTTAAAGCCCAAAATACTCCTCGTGTCTGAGTCATCACACTCTCCTGAGAGAGCTTTGAGAAGAAGCGTACGTGGTTTGAGACGGTGTGATATAGACCGAGTCTCACAGATACCTGAGAACAGGTTCAGTTTTAAAGAGAAGTGTATGTGGTGTGTATGTTGTTTATTCTATTGACGTCCGTTCAGAGTAAAGACAGTTCTTGTCCTCTCCTGTCTTTCTTTGGACAGGTATGATATGTTATGAGTTTGTGTTGAAGCGTTTGCTGCAGGTGGACGTCTCTGTGCAGACGTTCTGAAGTTTGTGTGTGTGTGTGCCGCAGGACAGCCCTGGCCGGCAGGCTGAGTGTTAGCCATGCTGCGACAGCAGGACCCCACAGCCAGTACTCTGCAGCTGGTGGCCGCAGACATGACGGACATCATGGAGAACCTAGACACGCGTGAGCTGGACATTGGAGATGGAGAGGAGGTGTTCGATGGGCAGGATGGTAACAACTCAGGTAAGATTTCCACCTCAGTGGACACACATGAGGCCACCATGAGATACTTGGACACACCACATGACCTTTTAAACTTCTAACATCATCATGGCTTAAAGGGGAAGTCCACCAAAATGTCTGTGTAAAACGTGAGATGTAAACAGAGCAGGTTCAGTTCAGCTTTAGAGCAGCTCACAGTGGTGCTGAATGGAACCAGACGTCTCTGAAGCTGCCCTATTGGAAAATATTATATGACGCAGTTAAATATATTCATGTGTTCATTCATGGTGGAAGGATATACAGAGAGTGTTCTAAGACAAAATAGTCCCTCTTTATACTATTTTACTCTCATCAAAATCCAGATAAACTGTAAACACCATCACCACCACTGTAAACACCATCACCACCACTGTAAACAAAATCACCACCACTATAAACACCACCACCACCACTGTAAACACCATCATCACCACTGTAAACACCATCACCACCACTGTAAACAAAATCACCACCACTGTAAACACCATCACCACCACTGTAAACACCATCACCACCACTATAAACACCACCACCACCACTGTAAACACCATCACCACCACTATAAACACCACCACCACCACTGTAAACACCATCATCACCACCACTGTAAACACCATCACCACCACCACTGTAAACATCATCACCACCACTGTAAACATCACCACCACCACTGTAAACACCATCACCACCACTGTAAACAAAAACACCACCACTGTAAACACCATCACCCCCGCTGTAAACATCATCACCACCACTGTAAACAACATCACCACCACTGTAAACATCAACACCACCACTGTAAACAAAATCACCAGCACTGTACACATCAACACCACCACTGTAAACAAAATCACCACCACTGTAAACACCATCACCACCACCACCACCACTGTAAACACCATCACCACCACTGTAAACACCATCACCACCACTGTACACACCATCACCACCACTGTAAACACCATCACCACCACTGTAAACACCACCACCACCACTGTAAACACCACCACCACCACTGTAAACACTATAACCACCACTGTAAACACCATCACCACCACTGTAAACACCATCACCACCACCACTGTAAACACCACCACCACCACCACTGTAAACACCATCACCACAACTGTAAACACCATCACCACCACTGTAAACACCATCATTACCACCACTGTAAACATCACCACCACTGTAAACACCATCACCACCACCACTGTAAACACCATCATTACCACCACTGTAAACATCATTACCACCACTGTAAACACCACCATCACCACTGTAAACACCACAATTACCACTGTAAACACCACCATTACCACTGTAAACACCATCACCACCACTGTAAACACCACCACCACCACCACTGTAAACACTATCACCACCACTGTAAACACCATCACCACCACTGCAAACACCATCATTACCACCACTGTAAACATCACCACCACTGTAAACACCATCACCACCACCACTGTAAACACCATCATTACCACCACTGTAAACATCATTACCACCACTGTAAACACCACCATCACCACTGTAAACACCACAATTACCACTGTAAACACCACCATTACCACTGTAAACACCATCACCACCACTGTAAACACCACCACCACCACCACTGTAAACACTATCACCACCACTGAAAACACCATCACCACCACTGTAAACACCATCACCACCACTGTAAACACCATCACCACCACCACTGTAAACACCATCATTACCACCACTGTAAACACCATCATTACCACCACTGTAAACATCGTTATCACCACTGTAAACACCACCATCACCACTGTAAACACCACCATTACCACTGTAAACACCATCACCACCACTGTACACACCATCACCACCACTGTAAACACCATCACCACCACTGTATACACCACCACCACCACTGTAAACACTATCACCACCACTGTAAACACCATCACCACCACTGTAAACACCATCATTACCACCACTGTAAACATCACCACCACTGTAAACACCATCACCACCACTGTAAACACCATCATTACCACCACTGTAAACACCACCATCACCACTGTAAACACCACAATTACCACTATAAACACCACCATTACCACTGTAAACACCATCACCACCACTGTAAACACCATCACCACCACTGTAAACACCACCATTACCACTGTAAACACCATCACCACCACTGTAAACAAAATCACCACCACTATAAACACCACCACCACCACTGTAAACACCATCATCACCACTGTAAACACCATCACCACCACTGTAAACAAAATCACCACCACTGTAAACACCATCACCACCACTGTAAACACCATCACCACCACTATAAACACCACCACCACCACCACTGTAAACACCATCACCACCACTATAAACACCACCACCACCACTGTAAACACCATCATCACCACCACTGTAAACACCATCACCACCACCACTGTAAACATCATCACCACCACTGTAAACATCACCACCACCACTGTAAACACCATCACCACCACTGTAAACAAAAACACCACCACTGTAAACACCATCACCCCCGCTGTAAACATCATCACCACCACTGTAAACAACATCACCACCACTGTAAACATCAACACCACCACTGTAAACAAAATCACCAGCACTGTACACATCAACACCACCACTGTAAACAAAATCACCACCACTGTAAACACCATCACCACCACCACCACCACTGTAAACACCATCACCACCACTGTAAACACCATCACCACCACTGTACACACCATCACCACCACTGTAAACACCATCACCACCACTGTAAACACCACCACCACCACTGTAAACACCACCACCACCACTGTAAACACTATAACCACCACTGTAAACACCACCACCACCACCACTGTAAACACCATCACCACCACAACTGTAAACACCATCACCACCACCACTGTAAACACCATCACCACAACTGTAAACACCATCACCACCACTGTAAACACCATCATTACCACCACTGTAAACATCACCACCACTGTAAACACCATCACCACCACCACTGTAAACACCATCATTACCACCACTGTAAACATCATTACCACCACTGTAAACGCCACCATCACCACTGTAAACACCACAATTACCACTGTAAACACCACCATTACCACTGTAAACACCATCACCACCACTGTAAACACCACCACCACCACCACTGTAAACACTATCACCACCACTGTAAACACCATCACCACCACTGCAAACACCATCATTACCACCACTGTAAACATCACCACCACTGTAAACACCATCACCACCACCACTGTAAACACCATCATTACCACCACTGTAAACATCATTACCACCACTGTAAACACCACCATCACCACTGTAAACACCACAATTACCACTGTAAACACCACCATTACCACTGTAAACACCATCACCACCACTGTAAACACCACCACCACCACCACTGTAAACACTATCACCACCACTGAAAACACCATCACCACCACTGTAAACACCATCACCACCACTGTAAACACCATCACCACCACCACTGTAAACACCATCATTACCACCACTGTAAACACCATCATTACCACCACTGTAAACATCGTTATCACCACTGTAAACACCACCATCACCACTGTAAACACCACCATTACCACTGTAAACACCATCACCACCACTGTACACACCATCACCACCACTGTAAACACCATCACCACCACTGTATACACCACCACCACCACTGTAAACACTATCACCACCACTGTAAACACCATCACCACCACTGTAAACACCATCATTACCACCACTGTAAACATCACCACCACTGTAAACACCATCACCACCACTGTAAACACCATCATTACCACCACTGTAAACATCATTACCACCACTGTAAACACCACCATCACCACTGTAAACACCACAATTACCACTATAAACACCACCATTACCACTGTAAACACCATCACCACCAC
Source organism: Megaleporinus macrocephalus (assembly GCA_021613375.1). NCBI lineage: Eukaryota > Metazoa > Chordata > Actinopteri > Characiformes > Anostomidae > Megaleporinus > Megaleporinus macrocephalus. Next base: position 894,980 of record CM038727.1, on the reverse strand, counting down.
TGTAAACACCATCACCACTACTGTAAACACCACCATCACCACTGTAAACACCACCATCACCACTGTAAACACCACAATTACCACTATAAACACCACCATTACCACTATAAACACCACCATTACCACTGTAAACAAGTCAAGTCAAGTTTATTTGTATAGTGCTTTTTACAACAGTGTTGTCACAAAGCAGCTTTACAGGAATTTTAAAGCATGAAAAACATAAAATCACACACTTTATCCCTTGTGAGCAAACCAGAGGCAACAGTGGCAACAACAACTCCCTCAACTGGAGGAAGAAACCTTGGGAGGAACCAGACTCACAAGGGGAGACCCATCCTCCTCTGGTCAAACAGTACTTGAAGTATAACTAAAGCTGAGTTTGAAGGTAAAAGCTTTAAAAGCTGTACAGGTGCTACATCAGGTGGGTGATACTGTGATGCAGTCAAGGTGGAGCAAATGGAGAGGGGCGTTGGTTGGCGCCAGGTGACGGGGGGCCCTGGTGGTCTGTCTTTTACAGTCTTCGGCGGGACAGGTGGGTGGTTATTACCTCAGAGAGAGAGAGAGAGAGAGAGAGAAACGAAAAACAAAGTTAGTTCTGGTTTGGGTTAGTACAGAGACAGAGTTAGTTCTGGTCTGGGTTAGTACAGAGACTGAGTTAGTTCTGGTTTGTGTTAGTACAGAGACTGAGTTAGTTCTGGTTTGGGTTAGTACAGAGGAGTCGAGGTGTAGCAGAGAGAGGAGAGCTGTTTGGTGCCAGGTGATGAGGAGGCCCTGGCAGTCGGACCTCCAACAGCATTCGACGGGACCGGTGGGCGGTTATTACCTCAGAGAGAGAAAAACAGAGTTAGTTCTGGTTTGTGTTAGTACAGAGTCTGAGTTAGTTCTGGTTTGTGTTAGTACAGAGTCTGAGTTAGTTCTGGTCTGGGTTAGTACAGAGACTGAGTTAGTTCTGGTTTAGGTTAGTACAGAGACAGAGTTAGTTCTGGTCTGGGTTAGTACAGAGACTGAGTTAGTTCTGGTTTGTGTTAGTACAGAGACTGAGTTAGTTCTGGTTTGGGTTAGTACAGAGACTGAGTTAGTTCTGGTTTAGGTTAGTACAGAGACAGAGTTAGTTCTGGTCTGGGTTAGTACAGAGACTGAGTTAGTTCTGGTTTGTGTTAGTACAGAGACTGAGTTAGTTCTGGTTTGTGTTAGTACAGAGTCTGAGTTAGTTCTGGTTTGTGTTAGTACAGAGACTGAGTTAGTTCTGGTTTGTGTTAGTACAGAGACAGTTAGTTCTGGTTTGTGTTAGTACAGAGTCTGAGTTAGTTCTGGTTTGTGTTAGTACAGAGACTGAGTTAGTTCTGGTTTAGGTTAGTACAGAGACAGTTAGTTCTGGTTTGTGTTAGTACAGAGTCTGAGTTAGTTCTGGTTTGTGTTAGTACAGAGTCTGAGTTAGTTCTGGTCTGGGTTAGTACAGAGTCTGAGTTAGTTCTGGTCTGGGTTAGTACAGAGACTGAGTTAGTTCTGGTTTGTGTTAGTACAGAGACAGTTAGTTCTGGTTTGTGTTAGTACAGAGTCTGAGTTAGTTCTGGTTTGTGTTAGTACAGAGTCTGAGTTAGTTCTGGTCTGGGTTAGTACAGAGTCTGAGTTAGTTCTGGTCTGGGTTAGTACAGAGACTGAGTTAGTTCTGGTCTGGGTTAGTACAGAGTCTGAGTTAGTTCTGGTTTGTGTTAGTACAGAGACTGAGTTAGTTCTGGTTTAGGTTAGTACAGAGACTGAGTTAGTTCTGGTCTGGGTTAGTACAGAGACTGAGTTAGTTCTGGTCTGGGTTAGTACAGAGACTGAGTTAGTTCTGATTTGGGTTAGTACAGAGACAGAGTTAGTTCTGGTCTGGGTTAGTACAGAGACTGAGTTAGTTCTGATTTGGGTTAGTACAGAGACAGAGTTAGTTCTGGTCTGGGTTAGTATAGAGACTGAGTTAGTTCTGGTTTGGGTTAGTACAGAGACAGAGTTAGTTCTGGTCTGGGTTAGTATAGAGACTGAGTTAGTTCTGGTTTAGGTTAGTACAGAGACTGAGTTAGTTCTGGTTTAGGTTAGTACAGAGACTGAGTTAGTTCTGGTTTAGGTTAGTACAGAGACTGAGTTAGTTCTGGTTTAGTTAGTATGGAGGATATGGAGTGTTTAGAGTGCAGCTGGTGACTCTGACAGATCTGATTATAAACAGAATGAACTAAAAGGAGAGAAGCTGAACAGGTGCTACATTTGGATGATACAGTGATGCAATCGAGGTGCAGCAGATGACAGATGAAGAGGTTACAAGGTAACAAGGGGGTACTGGTGGTCCGTCCTCCAACAGTATTCGGCAGGACAGGTGGGCAGTTATTACCTCAGAAAGAAGGAGAAAGAAAAACAAGGTTAGTTCAGGTTTGGAGTAATACAGTGGATGAGAAGCATAGCTCAGTCTCCAAAAGCTAAACTGAACAAGTACGTTTTAAGTCTGGACTTAAATATTGAGACTGTGTCAGAGTCCCAAACATTAACTGGGAGATTATTCCACAATTTGGGGGCTTTGTAGGAAAAAGCTCTTCCCCCCATTGTAGTCTTCTGAATTTTTGGAACTATTAGAAAACCAGCATCCTGTGATCTGAGTGAAGATGGCGGTTCATAATAGGAGATTAGATCTTGCAGGTACTCCGGGTTGAGACCGTGCAGGGCTTTATACGTCAGTAATAGAATTTTATAGTCGATACGGAATTTAACAGGAAGCCAGTGTAGCTGATTAAACTGGACTGATGATGGAAGGTTCTGGTTTTAGTTAGTACTCTAGCTGCAGCGTTCTGAACTAACTGAAGTTTATTCAGGTTCCTGCTGGAGCATCCTGACAATAATGCAGTACAGTGATCTAGCCTTGAGGTTATAAAGGCATGTACTAACTTTTCAGCATCAGACACAGATAACACATTTCTTAACTTTGAAATGTTTCGTAGGTGAAGAAACGCTGTTCTTGTAATGTTACCTATGTGTTGATTAAATGTCAGATCTGAGTCAAACACACCGAGATTTTTGGCTACTGAACCAGGAACTACAGAGAAATCAGCAAGATTTAACATTAAATCTGAACATGTAGTCCGAGCAGCCTTTGGGTCGAGGAGGAGAACTTCCGTTTTATCTGGGTTTAAAAGAAGGAAGTTCTGTAGCATCCAAAGTCTAATATCTCTTACACAATCTTCTATCTTATCTAATCTGGATTTATCATCTGGGCTGATATGTACAGTTGTGTATCATCGGCATAACAGTGGAAACTAATTCCATGTCTATTTATAACTGAGCCTAATGGTAGCATATATAGTGTAAATAACAGAGGACCTAAAACAGAACCTTGTGGAACTCCATATTTCACTCTTGTATAATTAGATGATACATTATTTATCTTTACAAACTGAAAGCGATCACTAAGGTAAGATGTGAACCAGGATAACGCTGTTCCTGTGATTCCAACCACATTTTCTAGCCTGTCTGAGAGAATATCTGATCTATAGTGTCAAAAGCTGCACTTAGATCTAGTAGCACCAGTAGAGATACGTGGTCCTGATCAGAGACAAGAAGAAGATCATTTGTTATCTTAACTAAAGCTGTCTCTGTGCTGTGGTGGGTCTAAAACCAGATTGGAATTTTTCATATATGTTGTTCTTATGTAGATGAGAACAGAGTTGTCGAGCTACAGCCTTTTCTAAAATCTTAGAGATAAAAGGTAAATTGGAAATGGGTCTATAACTGGACAGTTCTCTGGGGTCAAGATTTGGTTTCTTTATCAAGGGTTTTATCACAGCTAGTTTAAAAGACTTAGGTACATGACCCAGACTAAGAGAAGAGTTGATGATAGTTAAGGTTTAATAATAGCTGGTAATACTTGTTTCAATAGGCTTGTTGGAATCATATCAAGTGTGCATGTAGTAGAATTTGAAGAAGAGATAAGTTTTTCTAGTTCTGTCTGCTGGAGTGGACAGAATGTTTCTAGTGTTTCTTCTAAAATCACATTTTGTGCTGTGTCAGCCAAACCGGATGAAGGAGAGGTTACTGGTGTCAGTTGAACATGTTGTCTAATATTCTCGATTTTGTTGTTGAAAAAGTCCATGAAATCATTGCTGCTGTGGTTGGCGGGTATTTGAGGTTCAGATCCTGATTTTTGGTAAGTTTTGCGATTGTGCTAAATAAAACTCTAGGATTGTTTTTGTTGTGTTCGATGAGTGTGGACAGGTATGCTGAGTGTGTGTTGATGAGTGTGGACAGGTATGCTGAGTGTGTGTTGGTGAGTGTGGACAGGTATGCTGAGTGTGTGTTGATGAGTGTGGACAGGTATACTGAGTGTGTGTTGGTGAGTGTGGACAGGTATACTGAGTGTGTGTTGGTGAGTGTGGACAGGTATGCTGAGTGTGTGTTGGTGAGTGTGGACAGGTATGCTGAGTGTGTGTTGATGAGTGTGGACAGGTATGCTGAGCATGTTTTAATAAGTGTCTTTCTGTAACTGCTAAGTCTGTCCTTCCAAGCAGAGTGAAATACCTCTAGCTTGGTCACTCTCCATTTGCGCTCTAATTTCCGTACTGTCTGTTTTAAGGTGCGTACTTCATTGTTGTACCACGGAGCTTTTTCTGTTGCGTCCTTTTAGCTTTTATAGGTGCAACATTGTCTAAAGTTAATCGGAGCTTATTTTCTACACAGTCAGTTAGTCTGTCTAGCTCTGTTGGGTCTGAAGGAGAAGCTATAGTTGATAAACTATAAATCACCGATAAACACCATCACCACTACTGTAAACACCACCACTGTAAACACTATCACCACCACTGTAAACACCATCACCACCACTGTAAACACCATCACCACTACTGTAAACACCACCACTGTAAACACTATCACCACCACTGTAAAGACCATCACCACCACTGTAAACACCATCACCACCTCTGTAAACACCACCACCACCACTGTAAAGACCATCACCACCACTGTAAACACCATCACCACCTCTGTAAACACCACCACCACCACTGTAAACACCACCACCACCACTGTAAACACCATCACCACCACTGTAAACACCATCACCACTACTGTAAACACCACCACTGTAAACACTATCACCACCACTGTAAAGACCATCACCACCACTGTAAACACCATCACCACCTCTGTAAACACCACCACCACCACTGTAAACATCATCACCACCACCACTGTAAACACCATCACCACCACTGTAAACACCATCACCACCACTGTAAACACCATCATTACCACCACTGTAAACATCACCACCACTGTAAACACCATCACCACCACTGTAAACACCATCACCACCACTGTAAACACCACCACCACCACTGTAAACATCACCACCACCACCACCACTGTAAACACCATCATCACCACTGTAAACACCATCACCACCACTGTAAACACCACCACCACCACTGTAAACATCACCACCACCACCACCACTGTAAACACCATCACCACCACTGTAAACACCATCACCACCACTGTAAACACCATCACCACCACCACTGTAAACACCATCACCACCACCACTGTAAACACCACCACCACCACTGTAAACATCACCACCACCACCACCACCACTGTAAACACCATCACCACCACTGTAAACACCATCACCACCACTGTAAACACCATCATTACCACCACTGTAAACATCACCACCACTGTAAACACCATCACCACCACTGTAAACACCATCACCACCACCACCACTGTAAACACTATCACCACCACTGTAAACACCATCACCACCACTGTAAACACCACCACCACCACTGTAAACATCACCACCACCACCACTGTAAACACCATCACCACCACTGTAAACATCACCAGCACTGTAAACACCATCACCACCACTGTAAACATCATCACCACTGTAAACACCACCACCACCACTGTAAACACCACCACCACCACTGTAAACACCATCACCACCACTGTAAACATCACCACCACTGTAAACACCATCACCACCACTGTAAACACCACCACCACTGGAAACACCATCACCACCACTGTAAACACCATCACCACCACTGTAAACACCACCACCACTGGAAACACCATCACCACCACTGTAAACACCACCACCACTGGAAACACCATCACCACCACTGTAAACACCATCACCACCACTGTAAACAACACCACCACCACTGTAAACACCATCACCACCACTGTAAACAACACCACCACCACTGTAAACACCACCACCACTGTAAACATCACCACCACCACCACTGTAAACACCACCACCACTGGAAAGAATTCAGTCTGTTACATTCTGAAAGGCTCTGTTTGCGTCTCTAAATTATTCCTAAAGAAAAGTGGAATTCTCTGTAAAGTCTCCTGCAGTGTATCACTGAGCCGGAACATTTTAGATGAATAAAAAGCAGTAGGTAATAAAGTGTCAGCTCCATAACACACTCCACTGCAGTGCTTTAAAAGCCCCGCAATTAACAATCGTCTCCTGGACTGATCTGGCAACCGGTTCAGAGATCAACACAGGAACAAGGACAGACATGTTCACTATTGTTTATGGCTTTAGAAGTTGAGCTTGGATACGGTTACCAGTCTGCGGTTTCCGAGGAAAGGAAGAACAGATCATGTGTTGTTCTGTCATTTGGACAGAGTTCACCTCAGGATTCACAAACCTGGTTCTTCCTTCTGACCCCTGAACTATCGACCGATATGGGTTGTTCTAGAGATGGTGCTGATGTTTGGAGGTCAGGGTGAGCCGATGGCTGATATGTGCTGCGGATGTTTAGAGCTGATATTTTATTTGCTTTATTTGCTGCTATGTCAGACTAGTAATTACAAAGATTCAAGATTCAAGAGTTTTATTGTCGTGTGTACAGCAGAACAGACAGTTACACTGTACAATGAAATTCTTACTTTGCTGCTCCTCCATTCACCAATAGATAAAGATAACAAATATAAGAAATAATCAAAAATATAGACAAAATATACAAAGTATAATAATATAAGTTGAAGTAAATAAAAGTATTTTTATAGTTAAAGAATAAAAAATAAAAGTTATGTGTGCTTTTATGCGCAAGTATGAAGAGCAGCAGCCATAAAGTGCAAAGAGCTGAGGAGTACATCTGCTGTGGTTCAGGTCTACAGCTAAACTAGAAACACGTAACCACAACGTTAAAATCATCATTGTTCACTATAAATTGTGAATTTTCACTGGTTTGGCTGAACAGTTCCAAAAGCAGCATATTCCACTGCACCAATAACACGGGGCTGCCCGCGGACATGCCAGTCTTTAAAGCGGCGCTGTGAGACACTGATATTGGTCGATGCCGATATATTAAAAAACTGCAAATATCGGCCCAATATATCAGCCTACCGTCATATCGGTCAGTCTCTGAACTCACGGCATGCAGTGAATGCTTCCTTGTTTGAAGCCCTAGATTATTAAAGCCCGGAGTTCTAACACTGTCCAGCTTTTCAGCTGATTTTCTATAAATATTCCCAAAATCCAGGAGAACAGCTCCGGAACCGGACTGTCTGCTTTACTGTCAGCGTGAAGGGAAGGAAGTTTGAGAACTTGGGCTCGAACAGATGCTGTGTTTGAGTCGGGAGTTAGTTTGTGTGCAGAAGGTCGGGGGGCTTTACTGGCGCTGATGATCTCTGTTAGCTTCTCTGTTGAGATCATACAGGCTGTGTGTAGTGCATAGTGCAGTGGTCATCCTCTCGTCCTTCACCAGCGGTCACACAACGCTGCCCACCGGCACTCTATCGGCTAGACAGTCCATTAGAACACACACTGTAGCAGATGAGCTACTGTCTCTGACTTTACATCTACAAGGTGGACCAGCAAGTAGTAGGAGTGTCTAATAGAGTGGACAGTGAGTGGACAGTGAGTGGACAGTGAGTGGAGATATGAGGAGGTGGTGTTTTCTGTGTTTGTTTGTTTGTTTATTCCTGGTTTGATTGTGTTTGTTTGTTTGTGTTTGTTTATTCCTGGTTTGATTGTGTTTGTTTGTTTGTTTGTTTGATTGTGTTTGTTTATTCCTGGTTTGATTGTGTTTGTTTATTCCTGGTTTGTTTGTGTTTGTTTATTCCTGGTTTAATTGTGTTTGTTTATTCCTGGTTTGTTTGTGTTTGTTTATTCCTGGTTTGATTGTGTTTGTTTGTTTGTTTGTGTTTGTTTATTCCTGGTTTGATTGTGTTTGTTTATTCCTGGTTTGTTTGTGTTTGTTTATTCCTGGTTTGATTGTGTTTGTTTATTCCTGGTTTGATTGTGTTTGTTCGTTTGTGTTTGTTTATTCCTGGTTTAATTGTGTTTGTTTGTTTGTTGGTGTTTGTTTATTTCTGGTTTGATTGTGTTTGTTTGTTTATTCCTGGTTTGTTTGTGTTTGTTTATTCCTGGTTTGTTTGTATTTGTTTATTCCTGGTTTGTTTGTGTTTGTTTATTCCTGGTTTGATTGTGTTTGTTTATTCCTGGTTTGTTTGTGTTTGTTTATTCCTGGTTTTATTGTGTTTGTTTATTCCTGGTTTGTTTGTGTTTGTTTATTCCTGGTTTGATTGTGTTTGTTTATTCCTGGTTTGTTTGTGTTTGTTTATTCCTGGTTTGATTGTGTTTGTTTATTCCTGGTTTGTTTGTGTTTGTTTATTCCTGGTTTGTTTGTGTTTGTTTATTCCTGGTTTGATTGTGTTTGTTTATTCCTGGTTTGTTTGTGTTTGATTATTCCTGGTTTGATTGTGTTTGTTTATTCCTGGTTTGATTGTGTTTGTTTGTTTGTTTGTTTGTGTTTGTTTATTCCTGGTTTGATTGTGTTTGTTTATTCCTGGTTTGATTGTGTTTGTTTATTCCTGGTTTGATTGTGTTTGTTTGTTTGTGTTTGTTTATTCCTGGTTTGATTGTGTTTGTTTATTCCTGGTTTGATTGTGTTTGTTTGTTTGTTGGTGTTTGTTTGTTTGTTTGTGTTTGTTTATTGTTTGTGTTAGATGTAGCTGGTCAGTGTCTGGTTCTAAGTGGACTCTGGGAGTAAATGTGTGGAGGTGTGTCTGTACTGCTGTAGCTGTTACTGACTCACTGCTCTGTTCCTGCAGATTCCCGCATCACCTTCTCTGCTGTGTATAAGACGACAGGCTTCAAAGACCCGGGGGCCCGAGTCTTCCTCACGTCTTTCCCCATCACTGCCAAAATCCTGGAGGTGGAGCGCTTCGCCTCAGCACAGGACCGCTTCAACATCACCAACCAGAGGAGCGTCTCTAAGGTCAGACACGCTGAGCATCACAGGTTTAAGACCCATAACGCTGGTCTGTACCGCCGGTCTCAGCCAGACTGGAGACCTTATAGGCCTCATTCAGTCAGAGACAGCTCTGGAGTTATTAGTCAAGACAGGCCGTCTGATACTAGATTTAGTGGAAGTTGGTGAAGACCTTGTTCTCATCAGGACAGCAAAATTGAAAGGAGCATAAGTGAAAAGTCAGGTGCTTCAAGAACTGGTGTTTAAATGGGAGAGAATGGGGCTCCAGAAGGTGGTGCTGGATCTTGTTCACCAAAACTGTAGCCACAAGATTAGCAGCACTTTAAACTTCCATCTTTGAGAAAGAGGAGATTGTCAAGCTCCATGCTTGGTGTCTGTTCTTCCACAATGAGGAGAAGCTCTGTAGGAGAAGCTCTGTAGGAGATGTTCTGTAGGAGAGGCTCTGTAGGAGATGTTCTGTAGGAGATGCACTGTAGGAGAGGCTCTGTAGGAGAAGCTCTGTAGGAGAAGCTCTGTAGGAGAGGCTCTGTATGAGAGGCTCTGTAGGAGAAGCTCTGTAGGAGAAGCTCTGTAGGAGAGGCTCTGTAGGAGAAGCTCTGTAGGAGAGGCTCTGTAGGAGAAGCTCTGTAGGAGAGGCTCTGTAGGAGAGGCTCTGTAGGAGAGGCTCTGTAGGAGAGGCTCTGTAGGAGAGGCTCTGTAGGAGAAGCTCTGTAGGAGGAGCTCTGTAGGAGAGGCTCTGTAGGAGAAGCTCTGTAGGAGAAGCTCTGTAGAAGAGGCTCTGTAGGAGAAGCTCTGTAGGAGAGGCTCTGTAGGAGAGGCTCTGTAGGAGAGGCTCTGTAGGAGAAGCTCTGTAGGAGAAGCTCTGTAGGAGAGGCTCTGTAGGAGAGGCTCTGTAGGAGAAGCTCTGTAGGAGAGGCTCTGTAGGAGAGGCTCTGTAGGAGAGGCTCTGTAGGAGAAGCTCTGTAGGAGAGGCTCTGTAGGAGAGGCTCTGTAGGAGAGGCTCTGTAGGAGAAGCTCTGTAGGAGAAGCTCTGTAGGAGAGGCTCTGTAGGAGAAGCTCTGTAGGAGAAGCTCTGTAGAAGAGGCTCTGTAGGAGAAGCTCTGTAGGAGAGGCTCTGTAGGAGAAGCTCTTTAGGAGAAGCTCTGTAGAAGAGGCTCTGTAGGAGAAGCTCTGTAGGAGAGGCTCTGTAGGAGAGGCTCTGTAGGAGAGGCTCTGTAGGAGAGGCTCTGTAGGAGAAGCTCTGTAGGAGAGGCTCTGTAGGAGAAGCTCTGTAGGAGAGGCTCTGTAGGAGAGGCTCTGTAGGAGAGGCTCTGTAGGAGAGGCTCTGTAGGAGAAGCTCTGTAGGAGAGGCTCTGTAGGAGAAGCTCTGTAGGAGAAGCTCTGTAGGAGAAGCTCTGTAGGAAAGGCTCTGTAGGAGAAGCTCTGTAGGAGAGGCTCTGTAGGAGAGGCTCTGTAGGAGAGGCTCTGTAGGAGAAGCTCTGTAGGAAAGGCTCTGTAGGAGAAGCTCTGTAGGAAAGGCTCTGTAGGAGAAGCTCTGTAGGAGAGGCTCTGTAGGAGAGGCTCTGTAGGAGAAGCTCTGTAGGAGAGGCTCTGTAGGAGAAGCTCCGTAGGAGAAGCTCCGTAGGAAAGGCTCTGTAGGAGAAGCTCTGTAGGAGAGGCTCTGTAGGAGAGGCTCTGTAGGAGAAGCTCTGTAGGAGAGGCTCTGTAGGAGAAGCTCTGTAGGAGAAGCTCTGTAGGAGAAGCTCTGTAGGAGAGGCTCTGTAGGAGAGGCTCTGTAGGAGAAGCTCTGTAGGAGAGGCTCTGTAGGAGAGGCTCTGTAGGAGAAGCTCTGTAGGAGAAGCTCTGTAGGAGAGGCTCTGTAGGAGAAGCTCTGTAGGAGAGGCTCTGTAGGAGAAGCTCTGTAGGAGAGGCTCTGTAGGAGAAGCTCTGTAGGATAAGCTCTGTAGGAGAGGCTCTGTAGGAGAGGCTCTGTAGGAGAAGCTCTGTAGGAGAAGCTCTGTAGGAGAGGCTCTGTAGGAGATGTTCTGTAGGAGATGCTCTGTAGGAGAGGCTCTGTAGGAGAAGCTCTGTAGGAGAGGCTCTGTAGGAGAGGCTCTGTAGGAGAGGCTCTGTAGGAGAAGCTCTGTAGGAGAAGCTCTGTAGGAGAGGCTCTGTAGGAGAGGCTCTGTAGGAGAGGCTCTGTAGGAGAGGCTCTGTAGGAGAAGCTCTGTAGGAGAAGCTCTGTAGGAGAGGCTCTGTAGGAGAAGCTCTGTAGGAGAAGCTCTGTATGAGAGGCTCTGTAGGAGAGGCTCTGTAGGAGAAGCTCTGTAGGAGAGGCTCTGTAGGAGAGGCTCTGTAGGAGAAGCTCTGTAGGAGAAGCTCTGTAGGAGAGGCTCTGTAGGAGAAGCTCTGTAGGAGAAGCTCTGTAGGAGAGGCTCTGTAGGAGAGGCTCTGTAGGAGAGGCTCTGTAGGAGAGGCTCTGTAGGAAAAGCTCTGTAGGAGAGGCTCTGTAGGAGAGGCTCTGTAGGAGAAGCTCTGTAGGAGAAGCTCTGTAGGAGAAGCTCTGTAGGAGAAGCTCTGTAGGAGAAGCTCTGTGGGTGGGCCGCAGTTCTGCTGGACTGGAGGAGAACCTGGTGGAGCTGTGAAGTGAGCAAGAGTGTCTCTTGGTGTCTTCCTGTTTATACCGTACTGAGCGTATGTTCCAGCTGAGGACTGTGTGTTGGTGTGTGGTAGCGTGTTGGACAGCGTCTCCGTGGAGACGATTGGTCAGTTCGGTGATGTGGATATTGACCCTGCAGGATTCTCAGTGGTTGTAAAATCACAGTCTCTGAGAACATGTGACTAGTGACCAACTGTCATTAGTCGTGAACAAGTGTCAGCGTTAGCGCCCCCTCCAGACTGTATACAGTACTGTACATATATGTATATGAGCCCACCTGATGCCTCCCCCACCTCCCCTCCTTCAGTTCCTATATACAGACCAGCCATTCTCTTTCAATCAGTGTGTTAATCGCAGCCCACCCGCTGGGACCGACAGTGGGCTTCAGAATGTCGGAATGTAGGAGCTGCTAATGCGACGCTGGGAGTTCTAGACTCGGCGCTGCCGACGCCTCACCATCCCCCACACGTGTTATGCAAGAGAAGGTGTCTGGACGTCCAGAGCGTGAGCTGTCGTCCGGCTCGCGGCCATATAAATAATCAGATCAGGTTTTTCTGGTGGGCTGCGGCGCTGGGCTCTCTCCTGACCGAGCTCTCCAGCAACACGTGCACAAGACTGGCACTGACTAATCACCTGCTAGTGCAGCGTGATGTTCACAGTGAGGACGAGCACGGACTGAGTGTCTCTGCTGGACTAAAGACAAAAAAGCAGGAGGGGGGACAAAACAGCCAGGCACACTGAGGGTCCGTCACGTTTCCAGCTCATCAGCAGAGCTTAAGACGTTAAAGAACAGAATAAGAACGTATACAGAGGAACAGATGGACCACAGAACTTTCTTATCCTGCTCTTTAATGATCAGGACCCCCACAGGACCCCCACAGAGCAGATACTATTAGGGAGGTGGATCATTCTCAGCATTGCAGTCACACTGGCGTGGTGGTGGTGTGTTAGTGTGTGTTGTGCTAGTGTGAGTGGATCAGACACAGCAGTCCTCCTGCTGGAGTGTTTAAACACTGTGTCCACTCACTGTCCACTCTATTAGACACTCCTACTACTTGCTGGTCCACCTTGTAGATGTAAAGTCAGAGACAGTAGCTCATCTGCTGCTGCACAGTTTGTGTTCCTCTAGTTCTTCATCAGTGGACACAGGACGCCGCCCACAGGACACTGCTGTCCGGATAGTTTTGGTTGGTGGACGATTCTCAGTCCAGCAGAGACACTGAGGTGTTTATACTCTCCAGCAGCAGCACTTATCATAAAGTGCTCTTATATATTAAGTGAGTTTAGAAACAGGAAGGTGGTTTTGATGTTATGGCTGATCGATCAAGTCAAGAGGCTTTTATTGTCATTCCAACTACATACCAGCACACAGTGGAATAACGTTCCTCCAGATAAACACGTACAGTGTAGAGCAAAGAGTGAAGAACCAACAGCAAACAAATTCACTAGAAACAATAAATACGATAAATTTAACAGACATCAGACACAGTAATAAGACATCAGACACAGTAATCAGACATCAGACACAGTAATCAGACATCAGACAGTAATCAGACGCAGTAAACAGCCATTAGACACAGTAATCAGACATCAGACACAGTAATCAGACATCAGACACAGTAATAAGACATCAGACACAGTAATCAGACATCAGACACAGTAATCAGACATCAGACAGTAATCAGACGCAGTAAACAGCCATTAGACACAGTAATCAGACATCAGACACAGTAATAAGACATCAGACACAGTAATCAGACATCAGACACAGTAATCAGACATCAGACACAGTAATCAGACATCAGGCACAGTAATCAGACATTAGACACAGTAATCAGACATTAGACACAGTAATCAGACGTCAGACACAGTAATCAGACATCAGACAGTAATCAGACGCAGTAAACAGCCATTAGACACAGTAATCAGACATCAGACACAGTAATAAGACATCAGACACAGTAATCAGACATCAGACACAGTAATCAGACGTCAGACACAGTAATAAGACATCAGACACAGTAATCAGACATCAGACACAGTAATCAGACATCAGACACAGTAATCAGACGTCAGACACAGTAATCAGACATCAGACAGTAATCAGACATCAGACACAGTAATCAGACATCACACAGTAATCAG
>CM038727.1:870931-875931 GCA_021613375.1 Megaleporinus macrocephalus | reverse complement strand
TCTCTTTCTTTCAGATGGAGTTCATTGATGTGAGTCAGTTGTCCTTCATTCACGATTTGGGACCGAAGGGCCTGTAAGCACTGCTTGTTGGTTGAACATGGTTATTGATGGAGAAGTAAATGTATACTGAATGACTTTGAAGATCTGAGGTACTGATCCTTGTTCTTTTGGCCCGTTTCCTGTTCAGAGAGGGCATGGTTTACAAAAGGTCAGGGGGTCACCGTATTCCTGGACTCAACTGCTGCGGCCACAGCAAAATGTGCTACCGCTGGTCGAAACGGTCAGTGTCCACCGAATTCATACTCTACTTCTTCTGCATGTGTCTGTAGGTAAGCTAAATCATACACAGTGTTGAGACTGTGAACCACCTTGTAGATGTAAAATCAGAGACAGTAGCTCATCTGCTGCTGGAGTGTTTAAACACTGTGTCCACTCACTGTCCACTCTATTAGACACTCCTACTACTTGCTGGTCCACCTTGTAGATGTAAAGTCAGAGACAGTAGCTCATCTGCTGCTGCACAATTTGTGTTCCTCTAGTTCTTCATCAGTGGACACAGGACGCCGCCCACAGGACACTGCTGTCTGGATAGTTTTGGTTGGTGGACGATTCTCCGTCCAGCAGTGACACTGAGGTGTTTAAACACTCCAGCAGCAGCAGCACTGCAGTGTCTGATCCACTCACACCAGCACAACACCCACTAACTGACACACCAGCACCACGTCAGTATCACTGCAGTGCTGAGAATGACCACCTCCCTAATAGTATCTGCTCTGTGGGGGTCCTGTGGGGGTCCTGATCATTAAAGAACAGAGTAATAATGTATACAGAGAATCAGATGAACTACAGTCTGTAAGCTGCTTGGAATGTATGTTGATGCTGTACGTGGTGCCCCCTGTAGGTGGCTGGTGGTAAAGGACTCCTTCTTCCTGTACATGAAGCCTGACTCAGGGGCCATCTCCTTCGTCCTACTGGTGGACAAAGAGTTCTCCATCAAGATGGACTCCAAAGACACGGAGACCAAGCACGGCGTCCGTGTGGACAGCTTGTGCAGGTCTGTGAGCTCAGGTCTGGACCGCATGCCGTGTTTCTGGTGTTCCATTCACAGATTCAGAACTTCTAATGTCTTACTGCAGGAACCTGGTTCTGAAGTTCTCCAGCTACCGCCACGCCCGCTGGTGGGGACAGGCCATCGACGAGTTTGTGCGCAAGTACGGCAGTGCCTTCCTCCAGGACCACCGGTTCGGCTCCTTTGCCAAAGAAGCAGAAAACATTCCGGCCAAATGGTAACGGCTCCGTTCTCGTCAGTTGTTTGGGTTCAGTGTGAAATATTTGGGTTTATTTTAATGTGCCACTACTTTATGCTCAAGTTGTCATGACGATGGGAGGGTCTGTAAACTCACCAGCACATCACAGAGACTTTCAGTGGGCTGAGGGTCAGGACACTGTGGAGGCCAGTCTGAGTCTGAGAATCTCAGCACTGTCAACCTGTTCATTCAGGTGGTCAGCTGACTTAATTCTATGACCACATAACATTGCTGCCCCTCTACCTGACCCACTGAAGACCCCAGATCATAACACTGCCCCCAGAGGCCTGTACAGTGGACACTATGCATGATGGGAGCATCACTTCCCTTCTTATCCTGATCCCCCCATCAGTCTGGAATAGAGTTAGTCTGGACTCATCAGACCACATGACCTTCTTCCATCGTCCAGTTTTTATACTCTCTACAAACTGGATCTGATTTGTCTCACTAACGAGCGTCCACTCAGCTGATTAGACCCAGTACTGGGAGTTCTGGTCGTGACTCTGCTGTCCAGGTTTACCTTCACCAGGAGTTTAAGAGAGCTCAGATCTGGTGCTTCAGTTGAGTTTCTCCTTCCAGGTGTTAATGATGTGCTGGTCAGTTCTGAACCCAGTTCCAGTCACTCCAGCTTCTTCTTACTGGTTTTCTTTGCTGGACGCTGGACAATAATCTGATCTTCTGAAACACAGTGAGATGTTTCTCCTGACTGGGATACACAGGTTCTCCTACATGGTAGTTTAAGGAATGAGGAGCTGCTCACTGTATCAGTTAGAGGAGAAATACTGATACCAGCTGATACTGCACTAATTATCCAATCAGAGACTCTCAATTACTCACTCAAGCTTTTTTTGGCTAATTTTGAATGTAATGATATTTATAATAATATGTTTACACACTGGGCTGCACTGAATGATTGATTCTGCTCCCACTGTAGTACAGCTGCTGGTCAGTTTGGGGTGTAATTGCTTGTGAACAATCATCTTGTGGTTGTTGAGTTTGTTATCTTTAGCTACAGGATTAGCGCTGACGCTAAGCTAAAGGCCTGCATTCCTGGGACTCCTTGAGTGTCTGCAGGTGAAGTTGGTTTCACTGGAGTAACCTGAGACAATGGGAGTGAAAGTAATACAGCAGCCGCGGTCCTCCGCTGACCTTTACAGGAACGTGATAGCGCCCGTGTGAGAGACCGCAGCTAATGCTCCAACAATGGAACGCCGGTCAGCCTCCTCGGCCAGGGCCAGGGCCAGGGGAGCTGTTGGTCTTGGCTGAGCAGAATGATTTGTGCTTTGGTATTAGAGCATTAAGCTCCATTAGTCTGCTTGTTACCTGAATTATTCACATGTTTAATGGGGTAACGGTAAATCCACCCTAGTAAACAAGAACCAGACGCCTGTAAATCATATACCATTTCAGATTCTATAAAACCCTCACTGAGAACTTAGTACGGTGGTGTAGTGGTCAGTACGGTGGTGTAGTGGTTAGTACGGTGGTGTAGTGGTTAGTATGGTGGTGTAGTGGTGGTGTAGTGGTTAGTATGGTGGTGTAGTGGTCAGTACGGTGGTGTAGTGGTTAGTACGGTGGTGTAGTGGTTAGTATGGTGGTGTAGTGGTTAGTATGGTGGTGTAGTGGTTAGTATGGTGGTGTAGTGGTTAGTATGGAGGTGTAGTGGTCAGTATGGTGGTGTAGTGGTCAGTATGGTGGTGTAGTGGTTAGTATGGTGGTGTAGTGGTTAGTATGGTGGTGTAGTGGTTAGTATGGAGGTGTAGTGGTTAGTATGGTGGTGTAGTGGTCAGTATGGTGGTGTAGTGGTTAGTACGGTGGTGTAGTGGTTAGTATGGTGGTGTAGTGGTTAGTAGGGTGGTGTAGTGGTTAGTACGGTGGTGTAGTGGTTAGTACGGTGGTGTAGTGGTTAGTACGGTGGTGTAGTGGTTAGTATGGTGGTGTAGTGGTTAGTACGGTGGTGTAGTGGTTAGTACGGTGGTGTAGTGGTTAGTATGGTGGTGTAGTGGTTAGTATAGTGGTGTAGTGGTTAGTATGGTGGTGTAATGGTTAGTACGGTGGTGTAGTGGTTAGTATGGTGGTGTAGTGGTTAGTATGGTGGTGTAGTGGTTAGTATAGTGGTGTAGTGGTTAGTATGGTGGAGTAGTGGTTAGTATGGTTGTGTAATGGTTAGTACGGTGGTGTAGTGGTTAGTATGGTGGTGTAGTGGTTAGTATGGTGGTGTAGTGGTCAGTATGGTGGTATAGTGGTTAGTATGGTGGTGTAGTGGTTAGTATAGTGGTGTAGTGGTCAGTATGGTGGTGTAGTGGTTAGTACGGTGGTGTAGTGGTTAGTATAGTGGTGTAGTGGTTAGTATAGTGGTGTAGTGGTTAGTACGGTGGTGTAGTGGTTAGTACGGTGGTGTAGTGGTTAGTACGGTGGTGTAGTGGTTAGTATAGTGGTGTAGTGGTTAGTATGGTGGTGTAATGGTTAGTACGGTGGTGTAGTGGTTAGTATGGTGGTGTAGTGGTTAGTATGGTGGTGTAGTGGTTAGTATGGTGGTGTAGTGGTTAGTATGGTGGTGTAGTGGTTAGTATGGTTGTGTAATGGTTAGTACGGTGGTGTAGTGGTTAGTATGGTGGTGTAGTGGTTAGTATGGTGGTGTAGTGGTTAGTATGGTGGTGTAGTGATTAGTATGATGGTGTAGTGGTTAGTATAGTGGTGTAGTGGTCAGTATGGTGGTGTAGTGGTTAGTACGGTGGTGTAGTGGTTAGTATGGTGGTGTAGTGGTCAGTACGGTGGTGTAGTGGTTAGTATGGTGGTGTAGTGGTTAGTATGGTGGTGTAGTGGTTAGTATGGTGGTGTAGTGATTAGTATGATGGTGTAGTGGTTAGTATAGTGGTGTAGTGGTCAGTATGGTGGTGTAGTGGTTAGTACGGTGGTGTAGTGGTTAGTATGGTGGTGTAGTGGTCAGTACGGTGGTGTAGTGGTTAGTATGGTGGTGTAGTGGTTAGTATGGTGGTGTAGTGGTTAGTATGGTGGTATAGTGGTTAGTATGGTGGTGTAGTGGTCAGTATAGTGGTGTAGTGGTCAGTATGGTGGTGTAGTGGTTAGTACGGTGGTGTAGTGGTCAGTATGGTGGTGTAGTGGTTAGTATGGTGGTGTAGTGGTTAGTATGGTGGTGTAGTGGTTAGTATGGTGGTATAGTGGTTAGTATGGTGGTGTAGTGGTCAGTATGGTGGTGTAGTGGTCAGTACGGTGGTGTAGTGGTTAGTATGGTGGTGTAGTGGTCAGTATGGTGGTGTAGTGGTTAGTATGGTGGTGTATTGGTTAGTACGGTGGTGTAGTGGTCAGTATGGTGGTGGAGTGGTTAGTATGGTGGTGTAGTGGTTAGTATGGTGGTGTAGTGGTTAGTATGGTGGTGTAGTGGTTAGTATGGTGGTGTAGTAGTTAGTATGGTGGTGTAGTGGTCAGTATGGTGGTGTAGTGGTCAGTATGGTGGTGTAGTGGTCAGTATGGTGGTGTATTGGTTAGTATGGTGGTGTAGTGGTTAGTATGGTGGTGTAGTGGTTAGTATGGTGGTGTAGTGGTCAGTATGGTGGTGTAGTGGTTAGTATGGTGGTGTAGTGGTTAGTATGGTGGTGTAGTGGTCAGTATGGTGGTGTAGTGGTTAGTATGGTGGTGGTGTAGTGGTTAGTATGGTGGTGTAGTGGTTAG
>CM038727.1:823431-868431 GCA_021613375.1 Megaleporinus macrocephalus | reverse complement strand
GAGAGATCTCTTACTGCTGTCTGACAGACTGTAGATCTACTGTTACACGTCTGTCAGTCAGCATGTTAGAAACCCTCCTGTGTAACAGTGTGTGTGTGTGTGTGTGTGTGTGTGTGTGTGTGTGTGTGTGTGTGTGTGTGTGTATATATATGTGTGTGTTTGGTCTAGTTAATAGGGGCTGGTTATAATACCGTTAGCTGATATGATACATGTTATTCTATCTAAATGTAAAACACTAACATTTCCACTCGCTCGCGATCCCACCGTGTCCCACTGCAGGCTGAGCCCAGAGATTTTCCTCAAGAGGCCCGTCGTTGAGGGCAACCGCTGGCGTCTCGACTGCATCCTGAAACGCAAAGCGGTGAGTTAGCACAGTACACAGATAGTCTGTTACAGCGGCAACCGATCCTGTTATGTAAGACATGTACATCATCACTGTCCACCGGGAAACCTGTAGTCTGCTGTTAACACTGTGTGAAAGTGTTTGGATGAATGGACCAATAGAAATGCTCCAAAATAACTAGGAAAAAAAAGTGTAGTAGGTTTTTGATCCTGTACAGTTACTATAGTTACTACAGCTACTCCGGTTTCCTCCCACAGTCCAAACACATGCATGTTAGGTTGATCCTCACTCTAAACTGCCCGTAGGTGTGAGTGTGAGTGTGTGTTGGTCATGTGATGGACTGGTGACCTGTCCATGGTGTACCCCACCTTCGCCTGATGACACTGGGACTGGCTCCAGCCCCCCTCTGTGTAATGTATTATCCATATTATGGATGGATAATATATTCTGAGCGTATAGTGTATATAATCAGTACCTAAAACAATCAGCTGTGGAGAGTTATCACGACGAGAGCCTCAGTACTCCTGTTTTACTCCTGTCATGTTTGGTGATGAGTGGACCAATAGAAAATCTCCAAAATAGATTTATAAAGAATTCTGGTTCCATTGACTTATATTGAAAGTAAAGACAGTTTTTAGTCTGTCCTGTAAAGTTGCTACTTTAAAGATACTTGCTTTTCTTTGGACAACAAAGATATATAGTGATGTACTGTCTCCCATATACATT
Organism: Megaleporinus macrocephalus; assembly: GCA_021613375.1. Taxonomy (NCBI): domain Eukaryota; kingdom Metazoa; phylum Chordata; class Actinopteri; order Characiformes; family Anostomidae; genus Megaleporinus; species Megaleporinus macrocephalus. Next base: position 867,362 of record CM038727.1, on the reverse strand, counting down.
CACTGCTGTGTTGTGTTTAAACCTCTGACCACTAGGTGGTAGTGTTGTAGCCTATTTTTATCTCCACTCCAACATTAACAAACAGCACAAGGGCGCAATGCTGTTGTAAGTATTGATAAACCTGTTCAGTGGTGTGTTTTAATAGTAAGACTTTAAAATTAAAGTATATCACTTTGCTAGTAGTATCGCAGTATATTGCGATATATTGAATTGTAATACATATCGTATCGCCAGGTTCATGCCAATACACAGCCCTACATCAGAATATCTTATTTAGAGTTACAGTGGCGAGTTATGACTTTAAATATTTTTAAAAAAGATAAATATTAGGTGAGTTATGATTACTGGTGTGTTAAAATCTACCTTATTTGTTTTTTACAGCAAAAGGGAGTGCGGATCTTCGTGATGCTGTATAAGGAAGTGGAGCTGGCCCTCGGAATCAACAGTGAATACAGCAAAAGGACTCTGCTGCAGCTCCACCCCAACATCAAGGTAACAGCGGAGAGAGAGAGTTAATACAGGACGGGCGAGGGAAGACGAGACAGGAGTGAGGAATATGAGGAATATAACATCTTCCTTCTGCAGGTGATGAGACATCCTGACCACGTATCGTCCTCCGTCTACTTGTGGGCCCACCATGAGAAGATTGTGGTTATTGACCAATCGGTGGCCTTCGTAGGAGGCATCGACCTGGCGTACGGACGCTGGGACGATCAGGAGCATCGACTGACCGATATTGGGAGTGTGACCAGAACTCTAAACACTTCTGCAGAGGTGATTAACGTCCATTATTAGTCTTATTAGTCCATTATTAGTCTTATTACTCCATTATTAATCCAGTATTAGTCTTATTTGTCCACTATTAGTTATATAAGTCCATTAGTAGTCCATTATTAGTCTTATTAGTCCATTATTAGTCTTATTAGACCATTATTAGTCTTATTAGACCATTATTGGTCTATTATTAGTCTTATTAGTCCATTATTAGCCTTATTAGTCCATTATCAGTCTTATTAGTACATTATTAGTCCATTATTAGTTATATAAGTCCATTAGTAGTCCATTATTAGTCTTGTTAGACCATTATTAGTCTATTATTAGGCTTATTAGTCCATTATTAGTCTGTACCTTATTAAATCTTATTCTATTACATTCTATTCTGAGTTCAGTACCTTTAAACGACTCCTGCTCTCCTCTGCAGAACGTGGGGGAGGCGTCTCTCACCATGGCGGCACCTTCGAACGGGCCGGGTCCGGCTCAGAACGGTAAAGGCTCGGCCACAGAGTCGGCGGAGCAGCCCAGGCTGAGGGGTTACGGGAAGAACAAGAAGAACCGGTTCAGTATTCGTAAACACCTGCAGAAACACGGCCTCGCACCTGCTGACAGCGTGAGCAGCATAGACAGCTCGGAGGAAAGTAAGTTCACCACTACATCCTATACATCACCCTATAAACGTCTGATCAATAAGTGTCTGATCACTAGTAAGAACATCAGATCTGATTAGAACAGATGTAAATAATCAGACATACAATACAAAGTAAGATGAATATGTTATTGTGAGAGAAGTAGATCAGATCTTGATCCAGTTTGAAGAACAAAGTTAGGTTCCAGATTTCTCCTGGACGCCCCAGACATTGTATGAATGTGTTCAGTTCTTGATTTATCTTAATGAAGTACTGAGCAGTCAAAGCAGGTATTAGATCAGAACTGATAATAATACTGGGTTGTTTAGGAGAAGCTTGGAAAGAGTTAAATAAACACACTGACGTATGAAAAACACTACTAACTCTATTAATACTGATTAATATTTAATAATAAAGTGTAAAAGCTCTACTAACTCTATTAATACTGATTAATATTTAATAATAAAGTGTAAAAGCTCTACTAACTCTATTAATACTGATTAATATTTAATAATAAAGTGTAAAAGCTCTACTTACTCTATTAATACTGATTAATATTTATTAATAAAGTGTAAAAGCACTACTTACTATATATTAACATTAATCAGTATTAATAGAGTAAGTAGTGCTTTTACACTTTATTATTAAATATTAATCAGTATTAATAGAGTAAGTAGTGCTTTTACACTTTATTATTAAATATTAATCAGTATTAATAGAGTAAGTAGTGCTTTTACACTTTATTATTAAATATTAATCAGTATTAATAGAGTAAGTAGTGTTTTACACTTTATTATTAAATATTAATCAGTATTAATAGAGTAAGTAGAGCTTTTACACTTTATTATTAAATATTAATCAGTATTAATAGAGTAAGTAGAGCTTTTACACTTTATTATTAAATATTAATCAGTATTAATAGAGTAAGTAGAGCTTTTACACTTTATTATTAAATATTAATCAGTATTAATAGAGCAAGTAGTGCTTTTACACTTTATTATTAAATATTAATCAGTATTAATAGAGCAAGTAGTGTTTTTCATACGTCAGTGTGTTTATTTAACTCTTTCCAAGCTTCTCCTAAACAACCCAGTATTATTATCAGTTCTGATCTAATACCTGCTTTAACTGCTCAGTACTTCATTAAGATAAATCAAGAACTGAACACATTCATACAATGTCTGGGGCGTCCAGGAGAAATCTGGAACCTAACTTTGTTCTTCAAACTGGATCAAGATCTGATCTACTTCTCTCACAATAACATATTCATCTTACTTTGTATTGTATGTCTGATTATTTACATCTGATCTAATCAGATCTGCTGATCTTACTGGTGATCAGACACTTATTGATCAGATGAAGGATGGGCAGTTGTTCAGTATCAGACCACACAGGATGGGCAGTTGTTCAGTATCAGACCACACAGGATGGGCAGTTGTTCAGTATCAGACCACACAGGATGGGCAGTTGTTCAGTATCAGACCACACAGGATGGGCAGTTGTTCAGTATCAGACCACACAGGATGGGCAGTTGTTCAGTATCAGACCACACAGGATGGGCAGTTGTTCAGTATCAGACCACACAGGATGGACAGTTGTTCAGTATCAGACCACACAGGATGGACAGTTGTTCAGTATCAGACCACACAGGATGGACAGTTGTTGATCTGAAGGAGAGACACAGAGGTAGTTAGTTGTGTTCTGAGTAACTGAGATCAGTATCTCTCCCACCACATGCTGAAGATCCAAACTTTGAAATAATGTTTGAGACTGTAGAGACGATATCCTGCTGAGATACGCTGTTCTTAAACATCTGAGCTGATCATGAACTTCTATATACGTTTATGTTTAATCATGAAGCATCACCTGTTACCTATTCACCATTTACCTGTGCAGACTTCAGAAACAGGTGTTTCCAGAAATGTTTTTGAAATGTGTTGCAGGTATAACTTTTAGAATTAGTGTATATTTACAAAAATCAAATATGTGTGTGTGTGTGTGTGTGTGTGTGTTGTCCTGTCTCCTGTGTGGAGCTGGGTTTGTAACTGAGGACCCTACCTGGTGTACACACCTGTCCTCTTCTGCAGGTTATTCTAACAGTATTTGCAGCCAACAGAATCTGATTCCACTGAAGTGGGTGGAGTTAAGGGTGGCTATACCCTCATGTCTCTGTCAGGCTGGTGAGTGAGGAGTGGTGGCTGTGAGAGCTGCTGTGTGTTTGCTGTGAGTTCTGCTCTAAACGCTGATCCAGGATCCAGTTTCACTAAATATACTCCCATAATTACGACTTTCTCATACTATATTTAGAAATTTGAAACTGACCCCTGATCAGCACAGGTTGTTTTCTTTAAATGACTTGAACAGTCAGTGTGATGTGCTTTGATGAACTTAAAACCCATAAACACGCCAGCACCTTCAGCCCAGTCTCTGTCTGCTGCTTCTGTATCTTCTATAAACAGATTATATAACATCTCAGCGATACACATAAACTTGACTTGTATGTGGGAACGCAGTGTGTATGCAGTGTGTATGTGTGTATGCAGTGTGTATGCAGTGTGTATGTGTGTATGTGTGTATGCAGTGTGTATGCAGTGTGTATGTGTGTATGCAGTGTGTATGTGTGTATGCAGTGTGTATGCAGTGTGTATGTGTGTATGCAGTGTGTATGCAGTGTGTATGTGTGTATGCAGTGTGTATGTGTGTATGTGTGTATGCAGTGTGTATGCAGTGTGTATGTGTGTATGCAGTGTGTATGTGTGTATGCAGTGGGTATGCAGTGGGTATGCAGTGTGTATGTGTGTATGCAGTGTGTATGTGTGTATGTGTGTATGCAGTGTGTATGTGTGTATGCAGTGTGTATGTGGGTATGCAGTGTGTATGCAGTGTGTATGTGGGTATGCAGTGTGTATGCAGTGTGTATGTGGGAACGCAGTGTGTATGTGTGTATGCAGTGTGTATGTGTGTATGCAGTGTGTATGCAGTGTGTATGTGTGTATGCAGTGTGTATGCAGTGTGTATGTGTGTATGCAGTGTGTATGCAGTGTGTATGTGTGTATGCAGTGTGTATGCAGTGTGTATGCGTGTATGTAGTGTGTATGCAGTGTGTATGTGTGTATGCAGTGTGTATGCAGTGGGTATGTGGGAACACAGTGTGTATGCAGTGTGTGTGTGTATGCAGTGTGTATGTGTGTATGCAGTGTGTATGCAGTGTGTATGTGTGTATGCAGTGTGTGTGTGTGTGTATGCAGTGTGTATGCAGTGTGTGTGTGTGTATGCAGTGTGTATGCAGTGTGTATGTGTGTATACAGTGTGTGTGTGTATGCAGTGCATGTGTGTATGCAGTGTGTATGTGTGTATGCAGTGTGTATGTGTGTATGCAGTGTGTATGCAGTGTGTGTATGCAGTGTGTATGCAGTGTGTATGCAGTGTGTATGTGTGTATGCAGTGTGTATGTGTGTATGCAGTGTGTATGTGTGTATGCAGTGTGTATGCAGTGTGTATGCAGTATGTATGCAGTGTGTATGCAGTGTGTATGCAGTGTGTATGCAGTGTGTATGCAGTGTGTATGCAGTGTGTATGCAGTGTGTATGCAGTGTGTATGCAGTGTGTATGCAGTGTGTATGCAGTGTGTATGCAGTGTGTATGCAGTGGGTTTGTGTGTATGCAGTGTGTATGTGTGTATGCAGTGTGTATGCAGTGTGTATGTGTGTATGCAGTGTGTATGTGTGTATGCAGTGTGTATGCAGTGTGTATGTGTGTATGCAGTGTGTATGCAGTGTGTATGCAGTGTGTATGTGTGTATGCAGTGTGTATGTGTGTATGCAGTGTGTATGCAGTGTGTATGTGGGAACGCAGTGTGTATGTGTGTATGCAGTGTGTATGCAGTGTGTATGTGTGTATGCAGTGTGTATGCAGTGTGTATGTGTGTATGCAGTGTGTATGCAGTGGGTTTGTGTGTATGCAGTGTGTATGTGTGTATGCAGTGTGTATGCAGTGTGTATGTGTGTATGCAGTGTGTATGTGTGTATGCAGTGTGTATGCAGTGTGTATGCAGTGTGTATGTGTGTATGCAGTGTGTATGCAGTGGGTATGTGTGTATGCAGTGTGTATGTGTGTATGCAGTGTGTATGTGTGTATGCAGTGTGTATGCAGTGTGTATGTGTGTATGCAGTGTGTATGTGTGTATGCAGTGTGTATGCAGTGTGTATGTGTGTATGCAGTGTGTATGTGTGTATGTGTGTATGCAGTGTGTATGTGTGTATGTGTGTATGCAGTGTGTATGTGTGTATGCAGTGTGTATGTGTGTATGCAGTGTGTATGTGTGTATGCAGTGTGTATGCAGTGTGTATGTGTGTATGCAGTGTGTATGCAGTGGGTTTGTGTGTATGCAGTGTGTATGTGTGTATGCAGTGTGTATGCAGTGTGTATGTGTGTATGCAGTGTGTATGCAGTGTGTATGTGTGTATGCAGTGTGTATGTGTGTATGCAGTGTGTATGTGTGTATGCAGTGGGTATGCAGTGGGTATGTGTGTATGTGTGTATGCAGTGTGTATGCAGTGGGTATGTGTGTATGCAGTGTGTATGCAGTGTGTATGTGTGTATGCAGTGTGTATGTGTGTATGCAGTGGGTATGTGTGTATGCAGTGTGTATGCAGTGTGTATGTGTGTATGCAGTGTGTATGTGTGTATGCAGTGTGTATGTGGGAACGCAGTGTGTATGCAGTGTGTATGTGTGTATGCAGTGTGTATGCAGTGGGTATGTGTGTATGCAGTGTGTATGTGTGTATACAGTGTGTATGTGTGTATGCAGTGTGTATGTGTGTATGCAGTGTGTATGTGTGTATGCAGTGTGTATGCAGTGTGTATGTGTGTATGCAGTGTGTATGTGTGTATGTGTGTATGCAGTGTGTATGTGTGTATGTGTGTATGCAGTGTGTATGTGTGTATGCAGTGTGTATGCAGTGTGTATGTGTGTATGCAGTGTGTATGTGTGTATGCAGTGTGTATGCAGTGTGTATGTGTGTATGCAGTGTGTATGTGGGAACGCAGTGTGTATGCAGTGTGTATGTGTGTATGCAGTGTGTATGCAGTGTGTATGTGTGTATGCAGTGTGTATGCAGTGTGTATACTGTGTGTTTGGGAATAACTGCATGTTCTGGACGCAGTAGACAGACTTCAGGCTGAAGTTTCTCCAGGAATGAGTTTTGCTCTGCTGCCTCTGAACCCCAGAGGAAGATTTATGAGTCATTATGTCTTCTTTAGAGGCAGAACTGCCCCGTTGTTTTCATCTGCCTCCGTGATCCGTCTCACTGTACTGTCCTCCAGTGCAGAGCCTCAGGCTGTAAAACCTGATGGAGTGCTTTTGCTTGGCTCTGGATCGCATGGGCTGCCTGAGCGTTCTGTCTGTGTTGGTGTCTAATCTGTCTCTGTCTCTGACTCTCAGAGGCGGAGTCAGCGCAGGATCTGCAGGCTGATGTCGTCGGCCTGATGGGGAACACACGGTTCTGGCACGGCAAGGACTACTGCAACTTCGTCCACAAGGACTGGATCCAGTTGGACAAGCCATTCGATGGTAAACAGACTCGAACCCAATCATTCAGAATGTGATGCAGCATAAAACACTGTATGGACTGTATAGACTGTATGAATGTGTGGACTGTATGAATGTATGGACTGTGTAGACTGTATGGACTGTGTAGACTGTATGAATGTGTGGACTGTATTAACTGTATGGACTGTGTAGACTATGAATGTGTGGACTGTATTAACTGTATGGACTGTGTAGACTGTATGAATGTATGGACTGTATTAACTGTATGGACTGTGTAGACTGTATGAATGTATGGACTGTATAGACTGTATGAATGTGTGGACTGTATGAATGTATGGACTGTGTAGACTGTATGGACTGTGTAGACTGTATGAATGTGTGGACTGTATTAACTGTATGGACTGTATGGACTGTGTAGACTATGAATGTGTGGACTGTATTAACTGTATGGACTGTGTAGACTGTATGAATGTATGGACTGTGTAGACTGTATGAATGTATGGACTGTATTAACTGTATGGACTGTGTAGACTGTATGAATGTATGGTGTGTGTGTGTGTGTGTGTGTGTGTGTGTGTGTGTGTATTGTATTGTTAGTTTCCAGTATCATGCAGCTCTAGTATCCATGAATCATCACATCTGTCCACTTCTTCATATAGAAAAGCTAAATATCTTTAATTCTGTATGTTTCTGTTTGTTACAGACCCTGTTTGTCTGATTGTGAAACGTTAAACACTGTATTTACGTTTCTGTGTAGAAAAGCTGTAAATAGAATGGGGGGGGGGGGGGGGGTTTAGCTAGAAGTGTGTGTTTGTGACTGTATCAGTTTAACTGTATGTATGTATATGTGTGATATATTTTTATTTATTTATTAATTCTCTTTCAGACTTCATTGACCGGCATCTCACTCCCAGAATGCCGTGGCACGACATCGCCTCAGTGGTTCACGGGAAAGCTGCCAGAGATGTTGCCCGTCACTTCATTCAGCGCTGGAACTTCACCAAGGTCATTCAGTTCATCCACCGCTCACACCTGTTAATTATTAATATTTCCTAAATGATATTATCTTATTGTTTGATGTGAGCTGCACTCGTCAAAGTATTTGATTTGTTCATTTTTATTTGTTTTGAATCACAACTAGTGGCTCACACGCAGACTTTTCTTTTTTATTGAAACTCAGATCATGAAGCCGAAGTACAGGTCCCTCTCGTACCCGTACCTCCTCCCCAAATCCCACTCTACTGCTAATGAGCTCAAACACCAGGTCCCGGGCTGCATCCCCGCTAAAGTCCAGGTAACACAGACTGTCCCAGACTGCAGGTCTTTATTATTATTATTATTATTATTATTATTATTATTAGTATTAGTATTAGTATCAAATTTACCACAGCCTGGCATTGCACTACGCTCTACAGTCTGTGGTGTTCCATGGATGCTTAAAGGAGCGGTGTGTAACCCCTAGTGGTGAGGTTGCAAATTGCAACCAACCAAACCCACCTCACTATCACCCCTCCCTTTCTGAAAACCTACAGTGGCCACCAGATTTTCTGCTGTTGGTTTCTTTTCTTCATGTTTTCTCCTCACTGGTGGAGAGCGTTCAGCCTCGTTAGCTGTTTAATTATGTTTGTGTTAAATAATCACCACAGAGCGGTTAACGTTCATCCTGCTCCACCTTAAATGATGCAGTGATTATTATTACAGCCCTTCAGGCTCAGAATCCTGCTGCTCTGTTTAAGGTGGAACAGGAGATCAGAAAGGAATGAGAAAGCTGGAAGCTGGTGAATAGGAAGCTGAACTTCAGCCTCGTAGTTTTATTGCTGGTAGTAATTTGGATTTGATATTTAAGTTATGAAAAGATCCCACCTGGAGTTGTATGTGTGGAGCGGCTGCATCACTAACTTACCTGTGCTGAAGTGTTTGCCTCAGACGTACGTGTTGACTGGCTGGGTTTCACAGATCACCTCTCTGCTCCTCTCTGTAAGCGTCCTGCAGCCACAGAGCGCTCAGCTTTCAGGTTCGGGTACTTTTAGTTTGGTGCTGGAATTTACACCAGATTTGTTTTCACCCCAAAGGGGGCGTGGTCATTAGGATGAAAGGGAAACACCTGATCTCATTAACATACAAATTAATTTGCAAAGAACAACAGAGCAGCTCAGCATGCACTCTGAGACCTGAGGGAAGGCCGTGAGTGGACGAAGGAGCGGTCACTGAAAATAAATTACATTTTTAACCCTTTAAAGCCATGAACCATGAAACAACAACCCGAAAATTCAAATGGAGTGTTTATTAGACCTTCTATAAATAAAAATAATAATAAATTACTATTAACAATTGTTATATAAATAATAATAATAATAACAAAGTTAAATAACATATGAGTTTAGTTTTGTATTATATTTGGTACGTCTGGAATTGGTTTTTTTTTTGCTAACAAAAACAAAGTTTTAACCCTTAATACTTTGAGATTAGTTTAAATGTTAAAAAAAGAACATTGTGCTTTGCTTGTTAGTTTAGTTTGTTTGTATATTTGTTTGTTTTTACTTCATATTTCTTTGTAAATGTATGTATATTTGTGTCAATATTCTCTGTCATGAATTATACATTATCAATAAAAATAAAGTGTAAACAGTCCTCCAAAGAGGGGGGAGCATTTTTCCAGACGGAACAGTGTCTACACATCCTGTATCTATTTCAGTTTCTGGTTCCTCACTAAACTCAGCTCAGGTGAACATCAGGTTTTTTTTGATAAACTTTATAACAGTGATGATCTACAGTCTCACTAACTCGTGTATGAAATGTGATGAACTTGGTTTTAAAGGGTTAAACACTGCGCAGTATAACTGTGTGATTTAATAGTTTTTATATCAGTAGGTGTGTCCAAACTTTTGACCTGTCCAGTGTATTGTGAGTTTGTAATGTCCGGCCCTACTGACCCCCTCCAGGTGTTGCGGTCTGCATCGGACTGGTCAGCAGGTATAAAGTACCACGAGGAGTCCATCCACAACGCCTACGTCCACGTGATCGAAAACAGCAAACACTACCTGTACATAGAGGTGAGCGCTCGTCTGATCAGCTCCAGTAACGAGTATGACCCGTCACGTCGCGGGCACTGAAGCTGATCACTGTCACTTTTTACAGAACCAGTTCTTCATCAGCTGTGCCGACAACAAGCTGGTCTACAACAAGATCGGCGACGCCATCGCTCAGCGCATCATCAAAGCGTACAGGTGAGCTGAGTGTCACGCCTGGGTTTCATGCTCACCTTTAGCCTTGTTTACTTTAGGAGGAAGGAAATGACCGAGCTCTGTTTACTCATAAACACAGAGCACCTACCAACACGTACATACACACAGGGTCAGGAGACCTGGTCACCTACAGTGGCATGTTACTGTGAGCAGTTACGTGAGAAGGAGATGAACTGATTCTCCAAAATCCAAGTTATCGTTTACTGAAGATCTCAGAGCTTAACTAGCTCGTCAGTGCTGCGGTCCTCAAACCTCCAGTCTAAGCAGCTGTCCAGCACTCTGACCACTAAACTACCTGGTATCCATGAAGCAGGGGAAGCTATAAGAAGATAGCAGATTGTGTACAGGTAGCTGGTTCCTCAGTCTGGTGAACAGTGAGGATCATGTTGAGGTCTAGGAGAGCAAGAAGACTTTTCCCGAATGACTGTAAAGACCTTCAGGTAGGTTGAGCAGACTCTGGAGTGGAGCTGCACTGATCTTCTGTACCTGCACTAATATGACCTGTTTGGAAGAGAAGCATGAGAAGAAAACATTTCCATCTGAACTTCTCAAAAGGAACATCTAAACCAGCGATCCATTTTGAAAAAAAAAAACAGCCCTATGGACTGATGAAGCTAATACAGAGCTTTTCTGCTGAGATGAGCAAAAAGTATGCTTGGAGAGAAAAAGGAACAGAACTTCATGAAAAGAACATCTCCAGCTGTTAAACACAGGGGTGGGTCCATCATGCTTTGGGCTTATGTTGCAGTCAGTAGGACGGAGAACATCTCACTGGTGGAGAAAGTAACTGACTCACTTAAATACCAGCTAATTCTGTAAGTAAACATCACCGTGTCTGTACAAAAGCTGAAGATGAAAAGAGGATAATGATCCCAAACACACCACAAAATCTACAGACCTGAGGAGCCACAGACCACAACGTCCCCCACAACCAACCTAACAATGAAAATCAAAGCAGTTTTTATTAACTCTGTAGTAGTTAATAACTAAGTATTTATTATTGAATATTAATCAGTATTAATAGAGTAAGTAGTGTTTTACACTTTATTATTGAATATTAATCAGTATTAATAGAGTAAGTAGAGCTTTTACACTTTATTATTAAACATTAATCAGTATTAATAGAGTAAGTAGAGCTTTTACACTTTATTATTAAATATTAATCAGTATTAATAGAGTAAGTAGTGCTTTTACACTTTATTATTAAATATTAATCAGTATTAATAGAGTAAGTAGAGCTTTTACACTTTATTATTAAATATTAATCAGTATTAATAGAGCAAGTAGTGTTTTTCATACGTCAGTGTGTTTATTTAACTCTTTCCAAGCTTCTCCTAAACAACCCAGTATTATTATCAGTTCTGATCTAATACCTGCTTTGACTGCTCAGTACTTCATTAAGATAAATCAAGAACTGAACACATTCATACAATGTCTGGGGCGTCCAGGAGAAATCTGGAACCTAACTTTGTTCTTCAAACTGGATCAAGATCTGATCTACTTCTCTCACAATAACATATTCATCTTACTTTGTATTGTATGTCTGATTATTTACATCTGATCTAATCAGATCTGCTGATCTTACTGGTGATCAGACTCTTATTGATCAGATGAAGGATTTGGGGATACAGTCTTGTTTATTAAAAATTGAATAGAAGCTTTTCTTTACAGTGAGGAGATGTTTGGTCCTGTATTATGTATGAAAACAAGTTCGTACACACTCTCAGTGGTGTGTTTGGTGGAATCGCTGCTCTTGGCTGCAGGACTCGAGTTTCCGTCCTGCTTTTATACGGAATGTTCAGCCAAAGGGAACAACTGAATTCACATAAAAGCCTAAACCGCCTGTTTTTCCGAGCAGGGAGAACATGAAGTACCGCGTGTATGTGGTCACTCCTCTTCTGCCCGGCTTTGAAGGAGACATCAACACTGGAGGAGGGAGCGCCCTGCAGGCCGTCATGCACTTCAACTACAGGTAACGGTGGGATTTAGAGGAGCAGCTTTTGAAATGCAGGAGAAACAGCAGAGCTCCTGTCAGATCAGGTCGAGAATTAAATATTTGTGATATTAGTGAAAGTAAATAAGCATTATTAGTCTAATAGACACACTATTAGTGATCAATAAAGAGAAAACACAGCTGAAAGAACCCCTTAGAACCCTGAGGGTGTCCTGGAGTGGGATAAATGTGTCACAGTAGTGAGGAGAGTTGATCGGGTGGATGTTTATTAGGTGGAGTTACGTTTAGGAAATGGCAACTGTAACTGTGGAACTGTGACTCTTTGATGTATTGTCCAGTTTGTTGTACTTTAGTAGTTTTGTTTTTATCTTTATGTAACAGTAACAGCAGCTCTAACTCACATTTAAATGTCCTCACCTGAGATAAGACACTGGAGGACCAGCTTCTACGTTATCCTCCAGTCAGAAATGTTTAAATTAAGCTTAAACACAGAGATCTGAAAACAGGACGTGTAAAAGTGGACGTTTGGATTGGACGTTTGGATTGGACGTTTGGATTGGAGCTCTAAGAGTAAAGCCGTTCTGCATCATGTGGTTCCATAAACTTTATTATACTTCAGGGGTTTGAAGTTTATTTCTGTGCCACTGTTTTGTTTTTCAGAACGATGGTTAGAGGAGAACATTCCATCATATCCCAGCTGAAGAAAGAGAGTAAGTCGCTCACCAGCACTTTATGTGTGTCTGTGTTGCCTTCAAGACAATTTAACCCACAAACCATCTTCTTCCGTGTTTATAGGAGGACTCATAACGCAGCAGTTGTTTGAATCTCTCTCTGGTTAACTCTGCACTGTTAACTCTGCTTTGTTTCATTGAGTCATATTTTCACAGCAGGGGGATCTCAGCCCCGCCCCCTTATTACTCACTAGCAGCTCAACACAATCACAGCATTTCACACACAGTGTCCGGTTCAGCTGATAACAGAGATATGAGGAGAAACTATTTCATTTAATGCGATTAATTAAAAATAAGAGGCGATTTCCATTCCTCCACTAGGGTGCGCTGCAGGATCAGGTTAACTTATTACTGTCTGACACCTACATTTACTCTGTGTTAGATCGTTAAGCCATTTCCAGGTCCAAACGTCCCCAAAGACCCCCAAATCAAATCACAATCACAGACCCTGTAAACCTCTCCACTGAGTCTCTACTGAGTCTCCACTGAGTCTCTACTGAGTCTCCACTGAGTCTCCACTGAGTCTCTACTGAGTCTCCACTGAGTCTCTACTGAGTCTCCACTGAGTCTCTACTGAGTCTCCACTGAGTCTCTACTGAGTCTCCACTGAGTATGTACTCAGCCTCTACTGAATCTGTAATGAATCTATACTAAATCTGTACTGAATCTGTACTGAGTCTCTACTGAATCTGTACTGAGTCTCTACTAAATCTATACTGAATCTGTACTGAATCTATACAGAGTCTCTACTGAATCTGTACTGAGTCTCTACTGAATCTGTACTGAGTCTCTACTGAATCTGTACTGAATCTATACCGAGTCTCTACTGAATCTGTACTGAGTCTCTACTGAATCTGTACTGAGTCTCTACTGAATCTATACAGAGTCTCTACTGAATCTGTACTGAGTCTCTACTGAATCTGTACCGAGTGTCTACTGAATCTGTACCGAGTCTCTACTGAATCTATACCGAGTCTCTACTGAATCTGTACTGAGTCTCTACTGAATCTGTAATGAATCTGTACTGAATCTATACTGAGTCTCTACTGAGTCTGTAATGAATCTATACTGAATCTGTAATGAATCTGTACTGAATCTATACTGAGTCTCTACTGAGTCTGTAATGAATCTATACTGAGTCTGTAATGAATCTATACTGAATCTGTACCGAGTCTCTACTGGGTCTTTACTGAGTCTACTGAGTCCCTACTGAGTCCCTACTGAGTCCCTACTGAGTCCCTACTGAGGTTCTGTCTGTTCAGCAGCTGCAGTTCTGTGCTCCTAAAAACTCCTCAGTTCTGATTCTGGAACTGTCCTTGTGCTGAGAGAGAGAAGAGGAAGTTCTGTATCACTAGTGTTAGCTAACTAGCTAATCTAGCTAATGTTAGCAGCACTGCTAAGATAAACTGGTTGTTTGTGGATCTTCTTGATAAACTATGGTTTCTGTTATAAACACATCTTCAGGTTCTGGTTATTAACTGTGCTTATGTGCTGCTTACCTTGACAGCTAGCTCTCTTCATCAGCCCTTGTTTGACAAGCCTGACCATCAAAACACCACATAGTTTATCAAGAAGATCCATAAAGAACCAGGTTTATCTTTTAGCAGTGCTGCTAACTTTAGCTAGATTAGTGATTGACTGAAATAAATAAATAAATATAAATATATATCACTATTTTCAGATATGAGTCATGGCCTCTGCTGGTGGTGTGAGGATCTCTGTAGGTACACGTCTGAAACACTCCATAAGCAGCAGCAGAGAAACGAGAACTTCCTGTTATGTAACCCGTGGTGTTGCTCAAGCAGGCTGAGGAGGTTCCTCAGATGGACGTTGAGAGGTTGTGAAGGTTTCCTGTTCAGCTGCTCTAATCTACTCGTTATCAGACTCCCGTTCGTTATCACCCTTGTTAAAGCAGGGGTGGCGGTGCGAGGCTGCGGCGACGCCCCCCTGTGGCTCTCTAAGCCTGAACAGGTTTGACTGACAGAAATAAGATTAGCGTTTGCTCCACCCCCACCGGCCGGCTCTGCTGAGGACTGTACCCCGACCCCAGAGTGAGCTGCTCTGTGTGTGTTCAGTTCCACCACTGCTGGAGCCGGAGGCTTCCCCGGTGTCTGATCCAGTGTCTGATCCGGTGTCTCCCTCACTGTCTGATCCAGGGTCTTTCATAGTGTGTGATCCAGTATCTTCCCCAGTGTCTGAACAAGTGTCCTCCCCAGTGTTTGATCCAGTGCCTGGGTTCACTGTTTTCTTCGGTGTCTGATGCAGGGTCTTCCCCAGTGTCTTTCCCAGTGTCTAATCCAGTGTCTTTCCCAGTGTCTGATGCAGTGTCTTCCCCAAAGTCTTTCCCAGTATCTTTCCCAGTGTCTGATGCAGGGTCTTCCCCAGTGTCTGATGCAGGGTCTTCCCCAGTGTTTGATCCAGTGCCTAGGTTCACTGTTTTCTCCGGGGTCTGATGCAGGGTCTTCCCCAGTGTCTGATGCAGGGTCTTCCCCAGTGTCTTTCCCAGTGTCTAATCCAGTGTCTTTCCCAGTGCCTGATCCAGTGTCTTCCCTAGTGTCTGATCTAGTGTCTTCCCTAGTGTCTTCCTTAGTGTCTTCCCTAGTGTCTTTCCCAGTGTCTTTCCCAGTGTCTTTCCCAGTGTCTTTCCCAATGTCTGATCCAGTGTCTTCCCTAGTGTCTTCCCTAGTGTCTGACCCAGTGTCTTTCCCAGTGTCTTTCCCAATGTCTTTCCCAGTGTCTGATCCAGTGTCTTCCCTAGTGTCTTCCCTAGTGTCTTTCCCAGTGTCTGATCCAGTGTCTGATCCAGTGTCTTCCCTAGTGGCTGATCCAATGTCTTCCCTAGTGTCTGATCCAGTGTCTTCCCTAGTGTCTGACCCAGTGTCTTTCCCAGTGTCTTTCCCAATGTCTTTCCCAGTGTCTGATCCAGTGTCTTCCCTAGTGTCTTCCCTAGTGTCTTCCCTAGTGTCTTTCCCAGTGTCTTTCCCAGTGTCTTTCCCAGTGTCTGATCCAGTGTCTGATCCAGTGTCTTCCCTAGTGTCTGATCCAATGTCTTCCCTAGTGTCTGGTCCAGTGTCTGACCCAGGGTCTGATGCAGTGTCTTCCCTAGTGTCTAATCCAGTGTCTTTCCCAGTGTCTGATCCAGTGTTTGATCCAGTGTTATCCCTAGTGTCTGATCCAATGTCTTCCCTAGTGTCTGGTCCAGTGTCTGACCCAGAGTCTGATGCAGTGTCTTCCCTAGTATCTGATCCATATGCAAAACGTGCTAGAGGAATTCTAGTTGTTTGGAAATGAATCGGATGAGGATGTGTTTGGTTTGTGGTTACGTCCTTGTTTGTGTGCAGGACTGTAGGTGGAGGGTCGTAGCCGCGAGTGCTGTCCTCGTACACGTTCCCTGAACTGTATATTAAATAATCCTGAATATTCCGGCTATTGTGGTTCCTGACGTGCGGTTCTCTCCGGCTGGGGACGTTTGATTGGACCCTCACCGTAGAACCGCTACACACACAAAGCAGCAGAAACCATGTACCAGCGTGTAGCACGGCTTCTATCAGCCACCCTGCTGTGAAGCACAGAGCAGCTTAGAGACTATTATTAGAAACAGCTAACGAGCTGAACGTTCATACATTCATGCTTTCATACTTTCATACATTCATACTTTCATACATTCATACTTTCATACATTCATGCATTCATACCTTCATACATTCATACCTTCATACATTCATCCTATAGTTTATAACCTCGTAGCTTTAAAGAACAATCATCCATTCATTCCTTTATCATCACCAACACTGTTCCTTCATCCCTTCATTCCTTTATCATCACCAACACTGTTCCTTCATCCCTTCATTCCTTTATCATCACCAACACTGTTCCTTCATCCCTTCATTCCTTTATCATCACCAACACTGTTCCTTCATCCCTTCATTCCTTTATCATCACCAACACTGTTCCTTCATCCCTTCATTCCTTTATCATCACCAACACTGTTCCTTCATCCCTTCATTCCTTTATCACCACCAACACTGTTCCTTCATCCCTTCATTCCTTTATCATCACCAACACTGTTCCTTCATCCCTTCATTCCTTTATCACCACCAACACTGATCCTTCATCCTTTCATTCCTTTATCATCACCAACACTGTTCCTTCATCCCTTCATTCCTTTATCATCACCAACACTGTTCCTTCATCCCTTCATTCCTTCATCACCACCAACACTGTTCCTTCATCCCTTCATTCCTTTATCATCACCAACACTGATCCTTCATCCTTTCATTCCTTTATCATCACCAACACTGTTCCTTCATCCCTTCATTCCTTTATCATCACCCACACTGATCCTTCATCCCTTCATTCCTTTATCACCACCAACACTGATCCTTCATCCCTTCATTCCTTTATCACCACCAACACTGATCCTTCATCCCTTCATTCCTTTATCATCACCAACACTGTTCCTTCATCCCTTCATTCCTTTATCATCACCAACACTGTTCCTTCATCCCTTCATTCCTTTATCACCACCAACACTGTTCCTTCATCCCTTCATTCCTTTATCATCACCAACACTGTTCCTTCATCCCTTCATTCCTTTATCATCACCAACACTGTTCCTTCATCCCTTCATTCCTTTATCATCACCAACACTGTTCCTTCATCCCTTCATTCCTTCATCATCACCAACACTGTTCCTTCATCCCTTCATTCCTGTCTCTCTCTCTCTCTCTCTCTGTATCTCTCTCTCTCTGTCTGTCTCTCTCTCTCTCTCTCTCTCTCTCTCTCTCTCTCTGTATCTCTCTCTCTCTGTAGTGGGAGATCAGTGGATGAATTACATCTCGTTTGGTGGTCTGAGGACTCATGCGGAGTTGGAGGGAAAGCTGGTTACGGAGCTGATATACGTCCACAGCAAGATGCTCATCGCCGACGACAACACGGTGATCATTGGTGAGTTTACAGACGGTTTATTATTTTAAGTTAAAGTTTAGGATGTTATGAAAACACTGCAGAGCTGCTGTCGGCCACTCTGAGTTTATAATAGTCAGCTTTGGAAAGTGGTGTAATGGCGCCACCTGCTTTCTGATCCCTGTATTACATGCTGCAGACTGGTAGGTCCTCAGCGCAGCACATGTAATTAATCACTCGGATATCACAGTTGTGCGGCTGGAGGATCAGTTCCCCGAACGCACTTCCACAAATGAACTTCTCCTTCTCTGTGATTCACACGTGTCACTCTTCACTCCTCCAGGCTCGGCCAACATCAACGACCGCAGCATGCTGGGGAAGAGGGACAGCGAGGTGGCCGTCATCTACGAGGACACGGAAACAGAGACGTCCGTCATGGACGGACAGGAGTACCAGGCGGGGCGGTTCGGGCTGCACCTGCGTCTGGAATGCTTCAGGTCACTACATGCTGTGTTGGACAGTGAACTCATGGCGCCCCCTGGCTGCAGGTCTTATGGTCTGAAGCTATAAATGTGGAGTGAATTTGGAGGGAGGAGCTCCGGTGTTGTTGTTATGAATCTATAAACTGATTTATTGAATAAGCTGTGATGTTTATCAGCCAGCTGTGATGCTGTACAGGTCATGTTCTCATGTTCTCATGTTTAAACCACACGTCATGGACGTCACACTCATTCAGACACGTACTTTACCTCCTGAACAGGATGATTCTGGGAGCTAACACGGACCCCAGCATAGACGTCACCGACCCCGTCAGTGACCAGTTCTACAAGGAGGTGTGGATGACCACAGCTGCTCGCAATGCGTCCATCTATCAGAAGGTCAGATTTATTCCATGCATGTGTTAAACAGGACCTGGTTTATTGTAGGTGTAGTTCTATCACAGGAACTGACCCTGACCGGACGTGTCCAGTGTCCCTCTATGGTGTGCAGAACGATATCAGTGAGGGGAAACAGGTAGTTGTTGCTGCTTTCAGTTGGACACTATGATAATTACAGTGAACATGTCCATTATTTATATATTAAATATTATATATTACTAAATTACTATTACTATTAAATATTATATATTAAATATTATATATTAAAAGTTTTGAAATAATGGAAACGTTTGATTTTTTTTTTTTTTTTTTCATTTTTATTGGTCAGTATCTGCGTTCCCCTCTCCTGACACAGCACTGACCAATTAAACGTGTGTCTCGTTTTATTATAAAAGTCTAAACGAGGCTGTGGAGGCAGCGCAGTAGTGTAGAAGGTTTATGTAAAAGAGCAGAAATTCAAATTTCAAAACATCTTCACAATAAAACTAGTTTAAAATTCCGTTTACAACCAACATGATATAACAGTGATGCACCCTGTTCTTCAATGGTCAGGACCCCCACAGGACCACCACAGTGCAGCTACTATTAGGGAGGTGGGTCATTCTCAGCACTAAGAATCGTCCACCAACCAAAACTATCCGGACAGCAGTGTCCTGTGGGCGGCGTCCTGTGTCCACTGATGAAGAACTAGAGGAACACAAACTGTGCAGCAGCAGATGAGCTACTGTCTCTGACTTTACATCTACAAGGTGGACCAGCAAGTAGTAGGAGTGTCTAATAGAGTGGACAGTGAGTGGACAGTGAGTGGACACAGCGTTTAAACACTCCAGCAGTACTGCTGTGTCTGATCCACTCACACCAGCACAACACACACTAACACACCACCACCACAGGAGGTCCTGATCATTAAAGAACAGTGGACAGTGAGTGGAGGTCCTGTATGGTCAGTGGAGCTGATACAGTGGACAGTGAGTGGAGGTCCTGTATGGTCAGTGGAACTGATACAGTGGACAGTGAGTGGAGGTCCTGTATGGTCAGTGGAGCTGATACAGTGGACAGTGAGTGGAGGTCCTGTATGGTCAGTGGAGCTGATACAGTGGACAGTGAGTGGTGGTCCTGTATGGTCAGTGGAGCTGATACAGTGGACAGTGAGTGGAGGTCCTGTATGGTCAGTGGAGCTGATACAGTGGACAGTGAGTGGAGGTCCTGTATGGTCAGTGGAGCTGATACAGTGGACAGTGAGTGGAGGTCCTGTATGGTCAGTGGAGCTGATACAGTGGACAGTGAGTGGAGGTCCTGTATGGTCAGTGGAGCTGATACAGTGGACAGTGAGTGGTGGTCCTGTATGGTCAGTGGAGCTGATACAGTGGACAGTGAGTGGAGGTCCTGTATGGTCAGTGGAGCTGATACAGTGGACAGTGAGTGGAGGTCCTGTATAGTCAGTGGAGCTGATACAGTGGACAGTGAGTGGAGGTCCTGTATGGTCAGTGGAGCTGATACAGTGGACAGTGAGTGTAGGTCCTGTATGGTCAGTGGAGCTGATACAGTGGACAGTGAGTGGACGTACAGGGAGGTGGTTTGATGTTGGAGCTGATCTTTTTTTATCTCCTGCCTGCAGGTGTTTCGTTGTTTGCCCTCCAGTGACGTGCGGACGATCCTGGAGCTGGAGGGCTTCCTGGCCAAGCCGGGCCTGGACAAGGACGATCCCATCCGGGCTCAGGAGGAGCTGAAGAAGATCCGTGGCTTCCTGGTCCAGTTTCCTCTCTACTTCCTCAGTGAGCAGAATCTCCTGCCGCCCATCGGCTCCAAGGAGGCCATGGTGCCCATGGAGGTGTGGACCTGAGAGCCCAAACGGCCGTCCCCGGGGGACTCGGACCCTCCGCAGCACAGTGTTTATCGGCTCAGTGCTCTGTTGATGAAGGACCGCTCACACACTCCAGCGGGTTTTTATTACAGACGCGAGAAGCGCCGACCGAACGGAGACGAGACTTAATCACTAATCACTAATCAGCTGATCAGCCGGCGCTGATGATACTAGCCAGACTGATTTCTGTTGTCCGATCTGGAAATGAGATTAATATTCTTTGTTGTTTAACCTGATTTCTAACACTATGCAAACTTGGATCTGCTGAGCGCGTCCCTCTCTGAGCTCCTTGTGCTTTGGGGTGGGGGGGACGCGTCTCACCTCACAATTCTGATTCCTTCACAAATCCACCAATCATAGACTCTCAAATCCTGGGACCAGTTCCATCTGATATCGTTTGGTATGAATCAGATTTTTAGTAATGTAGCTGTAACTGCTGCACAGTGTATGAACCACAGGGACTTCCAGCGGTGACGGCGGTCGGGATGGGACCAATGAGGACACTCAGTAACGTCTCCTCACAGTTTCAGCTCGAGGTTAAAGAACACATTCATCCCTGCACTAATTATCCAATCAGAGTATTTACTCACACTGATCCAAACAGTGAGTTTTTATTCTTTTTTTCAAAAACAGGGAATACAGAATCACTGAACCCATATAGAATTGGGGTAAAATAAATAATAATACTAATAAAGAACAAAAGTAGTTACATAAATAAATAACTAAATATGTAAATAAATAAAATCAGACAAATACAGAAATAAATACAGACAGTCTTTTTCTTCTACCTGGTCGTTGTGGATTATGCAGGTAATCCAGGTAGTCAGAGGTCCATACCTGATTCTCAGACTCTCTGAAAACTCTCTCCTCCGTCGTTCTGTTCCAGTCACAGGGTTTCAGTCAGAATTACTAACAGATTAAACATTGGAGGTCTTTATTTTGCATTTCTTCACTACTTGGGGTCCAATGTCTCCTCCGGATCAGGAACTGTGTAGGTGTGAGGTCTGTAGGACTATCCAGAACCTCAACAGCTGGGTTCTGAACTGAGGAGAGCAGGTTCTAACCAGTCGAGCACTAATCGTTAACGTTGAGTCTGTTTTTGTGGATTTGTTTTTAAAGAGCTCAAACTAAGTGTTTAACAGAACACAAACCCAGTTAGAACCTGCAGGAACAGGTACTGGGAATACTGCGCTGTGATTGGCTGGTGTCATTAAGGCAGGGTGTTAATGAAGGGAGTGGATTTTAATTTTACACTACACACAAACACATGTTCTTTAGTCTTTTATCGTTGCACGTCACGTAACCGTTACACTCAAGTTTTAATGGAAGGTTAAAAGGTTAAAATGTTAAATTTGGTTAAATCTGAGACGAAAACTCACCAAACAAACAGAAATAAATTAAAACATATAAAACAGTAAGACGTGAATATGTGGTAATAGTCTATAAAACTATTAATAAAACTACATAAACTCTTTTATAATCTGATTCCAGACCAGAGACCTTATTTGCTGAAGCTCATCATCCTCTCTCTGCTGGTTTGTTCTGAAAGGAAGTTCAGAAACTATTCAGGACTATATTTAGGGGTGGAGCCTCAGGAGAAGGTCAAAGTGTCTCGATTGATAATAAGTGTAGCTGTGAGCTTCAGCAGATAGAACCTGGAGCACGTTGTAAACCGTGTAAGAGTTTCTCGTATGCAGTGCAGATCTTTCAAAGACTACATTTAAAGGAAATTCCATTTTTTTCAGACTTCTGTTCAAATCAGTGGTTAAGAAGGAAAGACAGTCATTCCGAGTGTGGAGCGCTGTGTTTCAGAGAAACGGTAACTGTTATTTATCGTTGTTATGATAAATGTCGTCCCAATTTTCTCACAGAGAGAGTAATTAGTGCTGTAGTTTAAGAAACGTTGAAAACTGAATTGAATTAATAGTTTTGATAGTATTGTTAATTATATATAAATTACTGGTTGCATTCTTAAAAGCTCTCGTAGTTTCATGATATTAAGTTTTATCCGTATCGTCCAGCGCTCTGAGAAGAGAGATGAAGGCTGCGTCTGAAATCTCCTACTTCAGTACGACTCAGTAGTGAAGTCAGTAGCTCAGCGTGGTCAGTGTGTCTGAATACTCAGTATTAATCCAGCAGTACGTGAACGTGACCCTGATCACCTTCTGAATCAGGAGACATTTTGAAGTATGTGACTGCAGCTCACTGTCTATCCCATGATTCAGCTGGAGCAGTGGAGGAGAAAAGCAGCAGAACGTCGGCTGTGTGTATGTAGTACTGCTGGTGAGTTTAGAGCTGCTGACGTCTCTACTGAGATAGAAACGAAACTTCTCCTGATTCTCTGAGTTCTAGCTCGACACCGTCCGAGTACAGATCAGACACAAACAGGAACTAAAATAAAGTCTGAGTGGAGCTTTTAATGAGCAGCAGGACGTGTACAGTGGTGGTCTTGTGTTGAAGGATGTTGGTCAGATGGTGGACGTAGTGCGTCTGAGGTTGTGTAGATACTAAACAAGCTCGTCTGCTTTACTGGTCCAGCAGTGACCACTGACTCCAGTCTACTCAAAAATCTCAGGACACCCATTTGAACACAGATCTGAAGATGCAGTTCAGCTCTGAACATGTTGTTCAATGCGGTTGTTGTTGTAACTTTCTGTGTTGATAACGTTTGAACCTCAAATCTGATTACATCAATCAATTTCTGAGATACTGGTCTTCTACACGACCACCTTCCCATTGGAAAAACATGCCCTTGATCCAATATGGTGGCCTTCAAGATGATGGCCATGGTCGTGACATAAAGCCTAAAAGATAGACCCCCTCACCCGTTACTTGCTGAGGTGTTCAGATACGTCATCTTCCCTTTTAGCTCTGAAATCAAAAGGTGTCCTGAGACTTTTGACTCACCCTGTAGTACGTCCTGACTGGGTAGGCGATTTCGGACACAGCTGAAGAGATTAATGTCTCACAGAGAGCAGTTATATAACGTTATCAGAACGTCGAGATTGTTATTGATGGTCTATAAAAGAAGGATTTGGTCTAAAACGTTTTATTAAAGGTTTCAGACGCCTCACTCATCACCACCGTCACTCATCTCCACCACCATCACTCATCTCCACCGCCGTCACTCATCTCCACCACCGTCACTCATCCCCACCGCCATCACTCATCCCCACCGCCATCACTCATCCCCACCACCGTCACTCATCCCCACCACCGTCACTCATCTCCACCACCATCACTCATCCCCACCACCGTCACTCATCCCCACCACCGTCACTCATCTCCACCACCGTCACTCATCTCCACCGCCATCACTCATCCCCACCACCGTCACTCATCCCCACCACCGTCACTCATCTCCACCACCGTCACTCATCCCCACCGCCATCACTCATCCCCACCACCGTCACTCATCCCCACCACCGTCACTCATCTCCACCACCGTCACTCATCCCCACCACCGTCACTCATCTCCACCACCATCACTCATCTCCACCACCGTCACTCATCTCCACCACCGTCACTCATCTCCACCACCATCACTCATCTCCACCACCATCACTCATCTCCACCACCGTCACTCATCCCCACCACCGTCACTCATCCCCACCACCGTCACTCATCCCCACCGCCATCACTCATCCCCACCGCCATCACTCATCCCCACCGCCGTCACTCATCTCCACCACCGTCACTCATCTCCACCACCATCACTCATCTCCACCGCCGTCACTCATCCCCACCACCGTCACTCATCCCCACCACCGTCACTCATCCCCACCACCGTCACTCATCTCCACCGCCATCACTCATCTCCACCGCCGTCACTCATCCCCACCACCGTCACTCATCCCCACCACCGTCACTCATCTCCACCACCATCACTCATCTCCACCGCCGTCACTCATCTCCACCACCGTCACTCATCTCCACCACCATCACTCATCTCCACCACCGTCACTCATCTCCACCACCGTCACTCATCTCCACCACCGTCACTCATCCCCACCACCGTCACTCATCCCCACCACCGTCACTCATCCCCACCACCATCACTCATCTCCACCGCCGTCACTCATCTCCACCACCGTCACTCATCTCCACCACCATCACTCATCTCCACCACCATCACTCATCTCCACCACCGTCACTCATCTCCACCACCGTCACTCATCTCCACCACCATCACTCATCTCCACCACCGTCACTCATCTCCACCACCGTCACTCATCTCCACCACCGTCACTCATCTCCACCGCCGTCGCTCATCTCCACCACCGTCACTCATCTCCACCACCGTCACTCATCTCCACCACCGTCACTCATCCCCACCACCGTCACTCATCTCCACCACCATCACTCATCTCCACCACCGTCACTCATCTCCACCACCGTCACTCATCTCCACCACCATCACTCATCTCCACCACCGTCACTCATCTCCACCACCATCACTCATCTCCACCGCCGTCGCTCATCTCCACCACCGTCACTCATCTCCACCACCGTCACTCATCTCCACCGCCGTCGCTCATCTCCACCACCGTCACTCATCTCCACCACCGTCACTCATCTCCACCACCATCACTCATCTCCACCACCGTCACTCATCTCCACCACCATCACTCATCTCCACCGCCGTCGCTCATCTCCACCACCATCACTCATCCCCACCACCGTCACTCATCCCCACCGCCGTCGCTCAAAGTCCCTGATGGAAATAAACAGCTTTTTTAAATATAAATATATAAATATAATATAAAAAGAAGTGCGTTCAGTTTTGTGGTCGATGTTATTGATTCTAACATTCCAAATCCGGAGCGGCTGATTCAGACATTCCAGGAGCTGCTGCTGGGTTTGGAGCTGTGCGAGTTCTGTGAAGTGGTCTCTACTGCATGGCTTCTCTCCAGCTGGACAGTGCTGTGGTCTCGAAGCAGACGCGGCCGGAGTGCCAATCGTTAGTGTCCAGTGTACGCGGGGCGTTGGCCGTAACGCTGGTTTTATATGTGGGTCTTCACTCTGCGGAGCATCACTGCAGGCCATGTTCTTACAGACGCTCTGCTCTTCAGAAGATCCTTCTTTCTGCTCAGTCCTACGTGCCCTGAAGGTGTTAAAGCCATGAAATGACTGGTGTTTGGATCCTGGTCTGTGGAAGTGCCTCGTGGAAGCAGCCTCACTGAGCTGTCTGCATGTTTCACTAATACTCATGAGCAGCTCGAGGGTCCCCGGCTGCTGCGCCCGCCTGGTAGACGGTAGACTAGATGTTTCTGCCTCTCACTGTTAACGAGTCGACCTGTGGAGCAGAAGCTGTCCATGTGCAATGAACGAACAGTGTTGGTCAATACAGCGGTTTGAATGTGTGTCGCTTTGTGTTGTTTATTAGCCGCGGCGTGGAGAGCACTCTGAGGAGCGGCGTGGAGAGCACTCTGAGGAGTGGCGTGGAGAGCACTCTGAGGAGCGGCGTGGAGAGCACTCTGAGGAGCATGAGGCTGATCTTTACTCTCGTAACAAGATCTTTACACAATGTTCATACGCACTTCACAGGAATTCATGTAACTACACAGTGATATCCATGTGATCTTAAACCTGAACCTTTAATCTAATTTAAAAAGTGCCATAAAATCCATTTATTCAGTTTTTAAATTCTTCTCTGAGAAAATGAGAATGTTTATTTTTCTAAGAGCTATAAAACCCCCAAACCTGTTTATCAGAACAAGATCTACACTTTCTTCTTCAGTCCTGTTAGAGAAGCAGCTCATGTGGCTCCTCATGAAGCTGCTGGTCAGAATGTTCAAAGTATGTAAACCTGCATCAGAGCAAATGAGCTCATTTCTAAAAGACCCTCTAAACATTCTTTAAACTCAACCAGATGTTTAATTCTGCTCCAGGAATAATTCCATACCGACTATTCTATAGTTCTGATCTCCTCACACTTATTCACTAATATTAGTACTATTAATATAGTACACAGAAGAACCTTATTCACTAATATTAGTACTATTAATATAGTACACAGAAGAACCTTATACACTAATATTAGTACTATTAATATAGCACACAGAAGAAGAACCTTATTCACTAATATTAGTACTATTAATATAGTACACAGAAGAACCTTATTCACTAATATTAATACTATTAATATAGTACACAGAAGAACCTTATTCACTAATATTAGTACTATTAATATAGTACACAGAAGAACCTTATTCACTAATATTAATACTATTAATATAGTACACAGAAGAACCTTATTCACTAATATTAATACTATTAATATAGTACACACAAGAACCTTATTCACTAATATTAGTACTATTAATATAGTACACATAAGAACCTTATTCACTAATATTAGTACTATTAATATAGTACACAGAAGAACCTTATTCACTAATATTAATACTATTAATATAGTACACAGAAGAACCTTATTCACTAATATTAGTACTATTAATATAGTACACAGAAGAACCTTATTCATTAATATTAATACTATTAATATAGTACACATAAAAAGAAGAACCTTATTCACTAATATTAGTACTATTAATATAGTACACATAAAAAGAAGAACCTTATTCACTAATATTAGTACTATTAATATAGTACACATAAAAAGAAGAACCTTATTCACTAATATTAGTACTATTAATATAGTACACATAAGAACCTTATTCACTAATATTAGTACTATTAATATAGTACACAGAAGAACCTTATTCACTAATATTAGTACTATTAATATAGTACACATAAAAAGAAGAACCTTATTCACTAATATTAATACTATTAATATAGTACACATAAAAAGAAGAACCTTATTCACTAATATTAGTACTATTAATATAGTACACAGAAGAACATTATTCACTAATATTAGTACCATTAAAATAGTACACAGAAGAACCTTATTCACTAATATTAGTACTATTAATATAGTACACATAAGAACCTTATTCACTAATATTAGTACTATTAATACAGTACACAGAAGAAGAACCTTATTCACTAATATTAGTACTATTAATATAGTACACAGAAGAACCTTATACACTAATATTAGTACTATTAATATAGCACACAGAAGAAGAACCTTATTCACTAATATTAGTACTATTAATATAGTACACAGAAGAACCTTATTCACTAATATTAATACTATTAATATAGTACACAGAAGAACCTTATTCACTAATATTAGTACTATTAATATAGTACACAGAAGAACCTTATTCACTAATATTAATACTATTAATATAGTACACAGAAGAACCTTATTCACTAATATTAATACTATTAATATAGTACACATAAGAACCTTATTCACTAATATTAGTACTATTAATATAGTACACATAAGAACCTTATTCACTAATATTAGTACTATTAATATAGTACACATAAAAAGAAGAACCTTATTCACTAATATTAATACTATTAATATAGTACACATAAAAAGAAGAACCTTATTCACTAATATTAGTACTATTAATATAGTACACAGAAGAACCTTATTCACTAATATTAATACTATTAATATAGTACACATAAAAAGAAGAACCTTATTCACTAATATTAGTACTGTTAATATAGTACACATAAGAACCTTATTCACTAATATTAGTACTATTAATATAGTACACATAAAAAGAAGAACCTTATTCACTAATATTAATACTATTAATATAGTACACATAAAAAGAAGAACCTTATTCACTAATATTAGTACTATTAATATAGTACACAGAAGAACATTATTCACTAATATTAGTACCATTAAAATAGTACACAGAAGAACCTTATTCACTAATATTAGTACTATTAATATAGTACACATAAGAACCTTATTCACTAATATTAATACTATTAATATAGTACACATAAAAAGAAGAACCTTATTCACTAATATTAGTACTACTAATATAGTACACATAAAAAGAAGAACCTTATTCACTAATATTAGTACTATTAATATAGTACACAGAAGAACCTTATTCACTAATATTAATACTATTAATATAGTACACATAAAAAGAAGAACCTTATTCACTAATATTAGTACTATTAATATAGTACACAGAAGAACCTTATTCACTAATATTAGTACTATTAATATAGTACACAGAAGAACCTTATTCACTAATATTAGTACTATTAATATAGTACACAGAAGAACCTTATTCACTAATATTAATACTATTCATATAGTACACATAAAAAGAAGAACCTTATTCACTAATATTAGTACTATTAATATAGTACACAGAAGAACCTTATTCACTAATATTAGTACTATTAATATAGTACACAGAAGAACCTTATTCACTAATATTAATACCATTAATATAGTACACATAAAAAGAAGAACCTTATTCACTAATATTAGTACTATTAATATAGTACACAGAAGAACCTTATTCACTAATATTAGTACTATTAATATAGTACACAGAAAAACCTTATTCACTAATATTAGTACTGTTAATATAGTACACAGAAGAATCTTATTCACTAATATTAGTACTATTAATATAGTACACAGAAGAATCTTATTCACTAATATTAGTACTATTAATATAGTACACAGAAGAACCTTATTCACTAATATTAGTACTATTAATATAGTACAACGAAGAATCTTATTCACTAATATTAGTACTATTAATATAGTACACAGAAGAATCTTATTCACTAATATTAGTACTATTAATATAGTACACAGAAGAACCTTATTCACTAATATTAGTACTATTAATATAGTACACAGAAGAACCTTATTCACTAATATTAATACTATTAATATAGTACACATAAGAACTTTATTCACTAATATTAGTACTATTAATATAGTACACAGAAGAACCTTATTCACTAATATTAATACTATTAATATAGTACACATAAAAAGAAGAACCTTATTCACTAATATTAGTACTGTTAATATAGTACACATAAGAACCTTATTCACTAATATTAGTACTATTAATATAGTACACATAAAAAGAAGAACCTTATTCACTAATATTAATACTATTAATATAGTACACATAAAAAGAAGAACCTTATTCACTAATATTAGTACTATTAATATAGTACACAGAAGAACCTTATTCACTAATATTAATACTATTAATATAGTACACATAAAAAGAAGAACCTTATTCACTAATATTAGTACTGTTAATATAGTACACATAAGAACCTTATTCACTAATATTAGTACTATTAATATAGTACACATAAAAAGAAGAACCTTATTCACTAATATTAATACTATTAATATAGTACACATAAAAAGAAGAACCTTATTCACTAATATTAGTACTATTAATATAGTACACAGAAGAACCTTATTCACTAATATTAGTACCATTAAAATAGTACACAGAAGAACCTTATTCACTAATATTAGTACTATTAATATAGTACACATAAGAACCTTATTCACTAATATTAATACTATTAATATAGTACACATAAAAAGAAGAACCTTATTCACTAATATTAGTACTATTAATATAGTACACAGAAGAACCTTATTCACTAATATTAGTACTATTAATATAGTACACAGAAGAACCTTATTCACTAATATTAGTACTATTAATATAGTACACAGAAGAACCTTATTCACTAATATTAATACTATTCATATAGTACACATAAAAAGAAGAACCTTATTCACTAATATTAGTACTATTAATATAGTACACAGAAGAACCTTATTCACTAATATTAGTACTATTAATATAGTACACAGAAGAACCTTATTCACTAATATTAATACTATTAATATAGTACACATAAAAAGAAGAACCTTATTCACTAATATTAGTACTATTAATATAGTACACAGAAGAACCTTATTCACTAATATTAGTACTATTAATATAGTACACAGAAAAACCTTATTCACTAATATTAGTACTATTAATATAGTACACAGAAGAATCTTATTCACTAATATTAGTACTATTAATATAGTACACAGAAGAATCTTATTCACTAATATTAGTACTATTAATATAGTACACAGAAGAACCTTATTCACTAATATTAGTACTATTAATATAGTACACAGAAGAATCTTATTCACTAATATTAGTACTATTAATATAGTACACAGAAGAATCTTATTCACTAATATTAGTACTATTAATATAGTACACAGAAGAACCTTATTCACTAATATTAGTACTATTAATATAGTACACAGAAGAACCTTATTCACTAATATTAATACTATTAATATAGTACACATAAAAAGAAGAACCTTATTCACTAATATTAGTACTATTAATATAGTACACAGAAGAACCTTATTCACTAATATTAGTACTATTAATATAGTACACATAAAAAGAAGAACCTTATTCACTAATATTAATACTATTAATATAGTACACATAAAAAGAAGAACCTTATTCACTAATATTAATACTATTAATATAGTACACATAAAAAGAAGAACCTTATTCACTAATATTAGTACTATTAATATAGTACACAGAAGAACCTTATTCACTAATATTAATACTATTAATATAGTACACATAAAAAGAAGAACCTTATTCACTAATATTAGTACTATTAATATAGTACACAGAAGAACCTTATTCACTAATATTAGTACTGTTAATATAGTACACAGAAGAACCTTATTCACTAATATTAGTACTATTAATATAGTACACAGAGGAATCTTATTCACTAATATTAGTACTATTAATATAGTACACAGAAGAACCTTATTCACTAATATTAGTACTATTAATATAGTACACAGAAGAATCTTATTCACTAATATTAGTACTATTAATATAGTACACAGAAGAATCTTATTCACTAATATTAGTACTATTAATATAGTACACAGAAGAACCTTATTCACTAATATTAGTACTATTAATATAGTACACAGAAGAACCTTATTCACTAATATTAATACTATTAATATAATACACATAAAAAGAAGAACCTTATTCACTAATATTAGTACTATTAATATAGTACACGGAAGAACCTTATTCACTAATATTAGTACTATTAATATAGTACACAGAAGAACCTTATTCACTAATATTAGTACTATTAATATAGTACACATAAAAAGAAGAACCTTATTCACTAATATTAATACTATTAATATAGTACACATAAAAAGAAGAACCTTATTCACTAATATTAATACTATTAATATAGTACACATAAAAAGAAGAACCTTATTCACTAATATTAGTACTATTAATATAGTACACAGAAGAACCTTATTCACTAATATTAATACTATTAATATAGTACACATAAAAAGAAGAACCTTATTCACTAATATTAGTACTATTAATATAGTACACAGAAGAACCTTATTCACTAATATTAGTACTGTTAATATAGTACACAGAAGAACCTTATTCACTAATATTAGTACTATTAATATAGTACACAGAGGAATCTTATTCACTAATATTAGTACTATTAATATAGTACACAGAGGAATCTTATTCACTAATATTAGTACTATTAATATAGTACACAGAAGAACCTTATTCACTAATATTAATACTATTAAGAACCACCTGTGTAGGCGTGTCCAATCTTTTGACTGACAGTGTATATGCTGCAGTCCTGGTAGGTGTAGAACTCCTGATGGTCTGATGAGGTGGTGGGGGTGGGGGTGGGGTGGGGGTGACGGTGGGGGGGGGGGGTGAGTATGCAGCTGCTACACTACATTATACGTACCTGGGCGGGAGTAGGTCCTGAGGTTGACCTTTGACCTCTGCACTCTGACTGAAGGGTCAGTCCTGAGGGGGAAAGCGAGAGGAATTATTAAGCAGCGGTGTATTTCAGCCCCGAGCGAGGGTCTTATCGGCGGGGTCTTATCGGCGGGGTCTTATCGGCGGGGTCTTATCGGCGGCCCATCACTGCTCCTGCTTATCAGCTGCCGGTCCTCTGCTGGGCTGCCTTGTGGTCTGACCGCTTTTAGCCCCCGGGGGTCTTTAAAGAGCTCTTTATATCTGATGCAGAAGAAAGGCTGAGTTGAAGAGAGAGTGCTGCTGCCGGGGGGGGTTTGGGGGGGGAGTATCTCCTTTTATTGTTTCCAGGCTGTAGCTGGTGGAGGAGCGGGTGGAGGAGCGGGTGGAGGAGCGGGTGGAGGAGCTGGTGGAGGAGCTGGTGGAGGAGCTGGTGGAGGAGCTGGTGGAGGAGCGGGTGGAGGAGCGGGTGGAGGAGCTGGTGGAGGAGCTGGAGAGAAACGTATTGCACACCAGCATCATACATTCCAGAGCTGCTCAGTGTAGTTCCAGTAGCTCAGCCCAGGCGGCGCCACAGAGCGCTAACAGCTGGAGTTAGCATTACTATACAGTACTGTGAAGAATAAACATATACGACTCTCCATTCCTGCCTCAACTGTGACTCTCTGCCTCCACTTCTCTTTATTACAGCAGCTTAGTCTTTCTCTGACTCACTTTACTCTCTGACTCATTTACTCTCTGACTCACTTTACTCTCTGACTCATTTACTCTCTGACTCACTTTACTCTCTGACTCACTTTACTCTCTGACTCACTTTACTCTTTGACTCATTTACTCTCTGACTCACTTTACTCTCTGACTCACTTTACTCTCTGGCTCATTTACTCTCTGACTCACTTTACTCTCTGACTCATTTACTCTCTGACTCACTTTACTCTCTGACTCATTTACTCTCTGACTCACTTTACTCTTTGACTCATTTACTCTCTGACTCATTTACTCTCTGACTCACTTTACTCTGACTCATTTACTCTCTGACTCATTTACTCTCTGACTCACTTTACTCTCTGACTCACTTTACTCTCTGACTCATTTACTCTCTGACTCACTTTACTCTTTGACTCATTTACTCTCTGACTCACTTTACTCTCTGACTCACTTTACTCTCTGACTCATTTACTCTCTGACTCTCTTTACTCTCTGACCCGCTTTACTCTCTGACTCTCTTTACTCTCTGACTGGCTTTACTCTCTGACTGGCTTTACTCTCTGACTCATTTACTCTCTGACTCTCTGACTCGCTTTACTCTCTGACTCGCTTTACTCTCTGACCCGCTTTACTCTCTGACTCGCTTTACTCTCTGACTCGCTTTACTCTCTGACTCACTTTATTCTCTGACTCGCTTTACTCTCTGACTCGCTTTACTCTCTGACTCGCTTTACTCTCTGACCCGCTTTACTCTCTGACTCTCTTTACTCTCTGACTCACTTTACTCTCTGACTCTCTTTACTCTCTGACTCGCTTTACTCTCTGACTCGCTTTACTCTCTGACCCGCTTTACTCTCTGACTCTCTTTACTCTCTGACTCGCTTTACTCTCTGACTCGCTTTACTCTCTGACTCACTTTACTCTCTGACCCGCTTTATTCTCTGACTCGCTTTACTCTCTGACTCGCTTTACTCTCTGACTCACTTTACTCTCTGACTCACTTTACTCTCTGACCCGCTTTATTCTCTGACTCGCATTACTCTCTGACTCACTTTACTCTCTGACTCGCTTTACTCTTTGACTCGCTTTACTCTCTGACTCGCTTTATTCTCTGACTCACTTTACTCTCTGACTCGCTTTACTCTCTGACTCACTTTACTCTCTGCCTCCACTTCTCTTTATTACAGCAGCTTAGTCTTTCTCTGACTCGCTTTACTCTCTGACTCGCTTTATTCTCTGACTCACTTTACTCTCTGCCTCCACTTCTCTTTATTACAGCAGCTTAGTCTTTCTCTGACTCACTTTACTCTCTGCCTCCACTTCTCTTTATTACAGCAGCTTAGTCTTTCTCTGACTCGCTTTACTCTCTGACTCGCTTTACTCTCTGACTCGCTTTACTCTCTGACTCACTTTACTCTCTGACTCGCTTTACTCTCTGACCCGCTTTATTCTCTGACTCGCTTTACTCTCTGACTCGCTTTACTCTCTGACTCGCTTTACTCTCTGACTCACTTTACTCTCTGACTCACTTTACTCTCTGACTCGCTTTACTCTTTGACTCGCTTTACTCTCTGACTCGCTTTATTCTCTGACTCACTTTACTCTCTGACTCGCTTTACTCTCTGACTCGCTTTATTCTCTGACTCACTTTACTCTCTGCCTCCACTTCTCTTTATTACAGCAGCTTAGTCTTTCTCTGACTCGCTTTACTCTCTGACTCGCTTTACTCTCTGACTCGCTTTACTCTCTGACTCACTTTATTCTCTGACTCACTTTACTCTCTGACCCGCTTTATTCTCTGACTCACTTTACTCTCTGACTCGCTTTACTCTCTGACTCGCTTTATTCTCTGATTCGCTTTACTCTCTGACCCGCTTTATTCTCTGACTCACTTTATTCTCTGACTCACTTTATTCTCTGACTCACTTTACTCTCTGACTCGCTTTACTCTCTGACTCGCTTTACTCTCTGACTCGCTTTATTCTCTGATTCGCTTTACTCTCTGACCCGCTTTATTCTCTGACTCACTTTATTCTCTGACTCACTTTACTCTCTGCCTCCACTTCTCTTTATTACAGCAGCTTAGTCTTTCTCTGACTCGCTTTACTCTCTGACTCGCTTTACTCTCTGACTCACTTTACTCTCTGACTCACTTTATTCTTCGACTGCTGCTTCTCACTTCGTACCTGGCCTGTGTGCGCGCTGCACTCTCTAATCTGAACAAATCTGATTGGCTCAGGAGCACCTTTGGTGATCTTACAGCGCACGTGATTGGTCTGTGAGTCTACTCCCGTACGGAGTTGCAGTCAGATCTCGTATTTGATGTTGGGGAAAATTCTTTCCTGGCCCACCCCGAAGACCTCCACTGGGGTTAAGGTCAGAGCTGTGGTGGTCAGTTCATGCTCTAACAGTCTGGACCTGAGGAATTTCAGCGCTGTCGGATATGACCATCAGGGAAAAACAAATCCACTGATGGGACGACCTGGTCACTCAGAGAGCCTCAGTTTCCACATCACATTGTTGACCAGTTCCGAACCCACTTCCAGTCACTCCAGCTTCTTCTTACTGGTTTTCTTTGCTGGACGCTGGACAATAATCTGTCTTCTGAAACACAGTGAGATGTTTCTCCTGACCGGGATACACAGGTTCTCCTACATGGTAGTTTAAGGAATGAGGAGCTGCTCACTGTATCAGTTAGAGGAGAAATACTGATACCAGCTGAAACTCATTCATCACTGCACTAATTATCCAATCAGAGACTCTCAATTACTCAATTATAAGTATTTTTAAATGAACTACTAAGAACTAATGAACTTTTCCAGGTGAGGTGTTTCTCCTGGTTGGGTTGGGTGAAGCGAGTGCTGGGAGCTGTAGTGTGTTTGTGCCTGACGTGTCTGAACATGACCTGAACTTAGCTGTGCGTGTTCTCTGTGCGAGTCCTGAATGGAGCAGGAGGAGGTGGAGGAGGTGGAGGAGGTGGAGGAGGTGGAGGAGGGTTCTGGCTGTGTGCTGAGAGTTTCCTCGTTTTCTGGACTGTCTGGTTTGTTTGACTGAGCTCTCTAGTGTTTGCGTGACAGCTCCTGCCCGCCGGCTGGGGTGTTCACACGTGGGTGAGTATCAGTGCTGAAACTCGTGAAAGGTCTTTGAAGTGGTACTTCCTGCTGGGTCACCTTAAAGCACCAGGGGTCCAAAAGTCTGGGTGGGTTTCGAGCTGCACAGTGAGGCATCAGCTTCTTACAGACTTTCTTAAATTCAAATACGAGATCTAACAAACACCAAACCTGATAAACTTCCTGATTACATCATATAATATATTATTTATCTAAATGAAGATCAGTTGAAGAGCCCATACCATCAAAATACAGTGACTTGATACGCAGTGCCAAATGATAAAAGAATGGAGGGATGAAGGAACTGTGTTGGTGGTGATGAAGGAATGAAGGGATGAAGGAACAGTGTTGGTGGTGATGAAGGAATGAAGGGATGAAGGAACAGTGTTGGTGGTGATAAAGGAATGAAGGGATGAAGGAACAGTGTTGGTGGTGATAAAGGAATGAAGGGATGAAGGAACAGTGTTGGTGATGATGAAGGAATGAAGGGATGAAGGAACAGTGTTGGTGGTGATGAAGGAATGAAGGGATGAAGGAACAGTGTTGGTGGTGATGAAGGAATGAAGGGATGAAGGAACAGTGTTGGTGGTGATAAAGGAATGAAGGGATGAAGGAACAGTGTTGGTGGTGATGAAGGAATGAAGGGATGAAGGAACAGTGTTGGTGGTGATGAAGGAATGAAGGGATGAAGGAACAGTGTTGGTGGTGATGAAGGAATGAAGGGATGAAGGAACAGTGTTGGTGGTGATGAAGGAATGAAGGGATGAAGGAACAGTGTTGGTGGTGATAAAGGAATGAAGGGATGAAGGAACAGTGTTGGTGGTGATGAAGGAATGAAGGGATGAAGGAACAGTGTTGGTGATGATGAAGGAATGAAGGGATGAAGGAACAGTGTTGGTGATGATGAAGGAATGAAGGGATGAAGGAACAGTGTTGGTGGTGATGAAGGAATGAAGGGATGAAGGAACAGTGTTGGTGATGATAAAGGAATGAAGGGATGAAGGAACAGTGTTGGTGGTGATGAAGGAATGAAGGGATGAAGGAACAGTGTTGGTGGTGATGAAGGGATGAAGGAACAGTGTTGGTGATGATAAAGGAATGAAGGGATGAAGGAACAGTGTTGGTGGTGATGAAGGAATGAAGGGATGAAGGAACAGTGTTGGTGATGATGAAGGAATGAAGGGATGAAGGAACAGTGTTGGTGGTGATGAAGGAATGAAGGGATGAAGGAACAGTGTTGGTGGTGATGAAGGAATGAAGGGATGAAGGAACAGTGTTGGTGGTGATGAAGGAATGAAGGGATGAAGGAACAGTGTTGGTGGTGATGAAGGAATGAAGGGATGAAGGAACAGTGTTGGTGGTGATGAAGGAATGAAGGGATGAAGGAACAGTGTTGGTGGTGATGAAGGAATGAAGGGATGAAGGAACAGTGTTGGTGGTGATGAAGGTTGCCCCCATTGTTTAGAAAGTTGGTCCCGATTGTTAGAAGGTTGGTCTTGGTTGTTTGGAATGTTGGCCCTGGTTGTTAGGTTGGCCCTGGTTGTTAGAAGGTTGGTCCTGGTGGTTTGGAACGTTGGCCCTGGTTGTTTGGAATGTTGGCCCTGGTTGTTAGGTTGGCCCTGGTTGTTAGAAGGTTGGTCCTGGTGGTTTGGAACGTTGGCCCTGGTTGTTTGGAATGTTGGCCCTGGTTGTTAGGTTGGTCCTGGTTGTTAGAAGGTTGGTCCTGGTTGTTTGGAATGTTGGCCCTGATTTTTAGGTTGGCCCTGGTTGTTAGAAGGTTGGTCCTGGTGGTTTGGAACGTTGGCCCTGGTTGTTTGGAATGTTGGCCCTGGTTGTTAGGTTGGTCCTGGTTGTTAGAAGGTTGGTCCTGGTTGTTTGGAATGTTGGCCCTGGTTGTTAGGTTGGTCTTGGTTGTTTGGAACGTTGGCCCTGGTTGTTTGGAATGTTGGCCCTGATTTTTAGGTTGGCCCTGGTTGTTAGAAGGTTGGTCTTGGTTGTTTGGAACGTTGGCCCTGGTTGTTTGGAATGTTGGCCCTGATTTTTAGGTTGGCCCTGGTTGTTAGAAGGTTGGTCTTGGTTGTTTGGAACGTTGGCCCTGGTTGTTTGGAATGTTGGCCCTGGTTGTTAGGTTGGTCCTGGTTGTTAGAAGGTTGGTCCTGGTGGTTTGGAATGTTGGCCCTGGTTGTTAGGTTGGTCCTGGTTGTTAGAAGGTTGGTCCTGGTTGTTTGGAATGTTGGCCCTGATTGTTAGGTTGGTCTTGGTTGTTAGAAGGTTGGTCTTGGTTGTTTGGAACGTTGGCCCTGGTTGTTTGGAATGTTGGCCCTGGTTGTTAGGTTGGTCCTGGTTGTTAGAAGGTTGGTCTTGGTTGTTTGGAACGTTGGCCCTGGTTGTTTGGAATGTTGGCCCTGATTTTTAGGTTGGTCCTGGTTGTTAGAAGGTTGGTCCTGGTGGTTTGGAATGTGGCCCTGGATGTTTGGAATGTTGGTCCTGACTGGCCAAAATGAATATGCATTAAAATGTGCAGAGAAATCATATTTTTATGTTCTCTGTGGAGATTGTATTAATAACACTTGCATGATGAGTACCGTGGAGGAGATGGAGGTCCAGAGAAACCAGGGTTGTTCAGTGATTATTTCATTAATTGTCATAATCAGTCTAACACTGTGATATAGTGAACAGTGAGAGCTCTATGGAGAAGACTCCACCAGCTGACTACACGCAGTGCGTACTCAGACTCTCAGCCACTGTTCTGAGAACTGAGGCCAACGCCGCAGCAGATAGAGAACCTATAGTCGACTCAAAGTGGGTTTACACAGGAAACCAGTGGCATGTGACCTGTATTCAGAGGTGAAGTTGGCAGAGCAGCAGAACAGTGGGGCTTTGAAGTGGTCTGAGAGTCAGTGGCTGAGCTGAAGGCAGGAAGGCATGAGGGTCATGTAGCACTCACACTCTGGAAGTTCTGCTGAGGAGGTGAAGATTAAACTCAGCTCTGTGCTTCACCAGGACACGAACATGAGTTACTGATCAGAAACACAAGAACACCAACAGAACCTCGTGACCTCTCATAGACCACGTCAGGAAAATCAACAGATGTGTTACAGATCAGCTACAGCCACACACAGAGATATTAGATTTACAGTAATACGTCTGACTTTAGTTTTTAATTAGATTTCATTTGTTTTTTGATTGATCAGAAGGCTGATGTTGATTGGTCTGAATGCTAAACCTGGTTAGTCAGAACACTGGTGGTGATGTTTAGAAGGTTGGCCCCATTTGGTCAAAGGGCTGACCCTGATTGGTTTGAACGTTAGACCTGATTGGTCATAAGGCTGACTCTGTTTGGTCAGGTTGCTGGGCTTGATTGTTCAGAACACTGTGTTTTATTGGTTAGATAGCTGGCCCCAATTAGTCAGAAGCTGTCTCACATGTCTCACAGGCTGATCCTGATTAGTCAGAAGGCTGGTCCTGATTGGTCAGAAGGTTGGCTCTGGTTGGTCGGATTGCTGGCCCTGATTAGTTAGAAGACTGGCTCTTATTAATCAGAAGGAAGCCTTGATTAGTCAAAAGCTGCCTCACATTAGTCAGAAGGCTGGTCCTAATTGGTCAGAAGGCTGGTCCTAATTGATCAGAAGGCTGGTCCTAATTGATCAGAAGCCTGGTCCTAATTGATCAGAAGGCTGGCCCTGGTTGGTTGGATTGCCGGCCTTTATTAGTCAAAAGCTGCCTCACATTGGTCAGAAGGCTGGTCCTGATTGGTCAGAAGGCTGGTTCTGATTGATTGTTAGAATGTTAACCTTTACTGGTTAGAAGTCTGGCCTTAAATGATCCATCAGATACTTGATGAACTTCACCTGCCCAGGATTTTTTAGGTGTGTAAGTTGCCATGGTGCCATGATATATATACAAAAGCCCTTATCAGTATTCTTCTTCTTGTTGTTATGATGTATAGATGTTCTAGTAATAAAGTAATCTGTGATATTATAAATACAGGTTCTGTTCAGTGTGTCAGACCTGCTGAAATCTTCATATTCAGCATCTTTTATAAGCCCTCTTAACTGAGGAACTCCCCAGGAGCAGCTCGTTAGCCTCTTAGAAGAGTTTACGTGTGTGGTTCAGTGCCAGCTGTGCTCCACCAGATGTCTCACTTTTATAATTCTCTTTCTGTTTTCATCTTTAGCCTAATCTGTATCTGCATCTGCGGTGCATCACTGATCACCACAAACATCCATTCAGACTCGTTTAGAGTCAAAACACTCAGGAGGAGTCAGCTCAGCAGCAGATAGAGAGTATGCTGAGAACTGAGTTGACTTACTGAACTGCACCACTAGATGGCCCACTACTGAGTCTCATTGTGTTCAAGCCGTCCATGCTGTTACCTAACGCTGGGCTTTATGAGCAGCATGTTTCTCTGAATCAGATCAAATTCTGAATGAACGAGAGCGACACATCCGACCAGCAGCCTGTACTGACTCAGGCTGATGATCTATTCTTCGCTGCAGTGTGAAGAGTTCAAAACAGCTGGCAGGTTGCCCAGACGACAAGCCTTAAAATGGCCAAGCAAAAATATCCGGCAGCGCGGTGTCCTGCCTTCATCCGCACTGTCCTCATGGAAGAAGTGAATGTAGCAGAGGGGGATGTTTCCTGCCACTGCAGATGCACAGAGGAAGGGGGGTGAGGGGACGGGGCGGCAGGGTTGGGGGGTGGGGGGGGGGGGGGGGCTTATATAAAAGGTAGGTGAACGGAAGTGTGCTGCCAGTGGAGCGACGTGTCTGCTGCTACAAATGAACCTTCCTCTACACTAACCTCTGTAGCAGTAACACTACACACACACAGCCGACTCTACACTAACCTCTGTAGCAGTAACACTACACACACACAGCCGACTCCACACTAACCTCTGTAGCAGTAACACTACACACACACAGCCAACTCTACACTAACCTCTGTAGCAGTAACACTACACACACACAGCCGACTCTACACTAACCTCTGTAGCAGTAACACTACACACACACAGCCGACTCCACACTAACCTCTGTAGCAGTAACACTACACACACACAGCCGACTCCACACTAACCTCTGTAGCAGTAACACTACACACACACAGCCGACTCTACACTAACCTCTGTAGCAGTAACACTACACACACACAGCCGACTCCACACTAACCTCTGTAGCAGTAACACTACACACACACAGCCCACTCTACACTAACCTCTGTAGCAGTAACACTACACACACACAGCCGACTCCACACTAACCTCTGTAGCAGTAACACTACACACACACAGCAGACTCTACACTAACCTCTGTAGCAGTAACACTACACACACACAGCCGACTCTACACTAACCTCTGTAGCAGTAACACTACACACACACAGCAGACTCTACACTAACCTCTGTAGCAGTAACACTACACACACACAGCAGACTCTACACTAACCTCTGTAGCAGTAACACTACACACACACAGCCGACTCTACACTAACCTCTGTAGCAGTAACACTACACACACACAGCAGACTCTACACTAACCTCTGTAGCAGTAACACTACACACACACAGCCGACTCTACACTAACCTCTGTAGCAGTAACACTACACACACACAGCAGACTCTACACTAACCTCTGTAGCAGTAACACTACACACACACAGCCGACTCCACACTAACCTCTGTAGCAGTAACACTACACACACACAGCCGACTCCACACTAACCTCTGTAGCAGTAACACTACACACACACAGCCGACTCTACACTAACCTCTGTAGCAGTAACACTACACACACACAGCCGACTCCACACTAACCTCTGTAGCAGTAACACTACACACACACAGCCGACTCTACACTAACCTCTGTAGCAGTAACACTACACACACACAGCAGACTCTACACTAACCTCTGTAGCAGTAACACTACACACACACAGCCGACTCTACACTAACCTCTGTAGCAGTAACACTACACACACACAGCAGACTCTACACTAACCTCTGTAGCAGTAACACTACACACACACAGCCGACTCCACACTAACCTCTGTAGCAGTAACACTACACACACACAGCCCACTCTACACTAACCTCTGTAGCAGTAACACTACACACACAGCAGACTCTACACTAACCTCTGTAGCAGTAACACTACACACACACAGCAGACTCTACACTAACCTCTGTAGCAGTAACACTACACACACACAGCAGACTCTACACTAACCTCTGTAGCAGTAACACTACACACACACAGCAGACTCTACACTAACCTCTGTAGCAGTAACACTACACACACACAGCCGACTCCACACTAACCTCTGTAGCAGTAACACTACACACACACAGCCCACTCTACACTA
The DNA here is from genome assembly GCA_021613375.1 of Megaleporinus macrocephalus. Classification (NCBI taxonomy): domain Eukaryota; kingdom Metazoa; phylum Chordata; class Actinopteri; order Characiformes; family Anostomidae; genus Megaleporinus; species Megaleporinus macrocephalus. The sequence goes on along the minus strand of CM038727.1, from coordinate 824,894 downwards.
ACCTCTGTAGCAGTAACACTACACACACACAGCCGACTCTACACTAACCTCTGTAGCAGTAACACTACACACACACAGCCGACTCCACACTAACCTCTGTAGCAGTAACACTACACACACACAGCCCACTCTACACTAACCTCTGTAGCAGCAGTAACACTACACACACACAGCCGATTCTACACTAACCTCTGTAGCAGCAGTAACACTACACACACACAGCCGATTCTACACTAACCTCTGTAGCAGTAACACTACACACACACAGCCGACTCTACACTAACCTCTGTAGCAGTAACACTACACACACACAGCCGACTCTACACTAACCTCTGTAGCAGTAACACTACACACACACAGCCCACTCTACACTAACCTCTGTAGCAGTAACACTACACACACACAGCCGACTCTACACTAACCTCTGTAGCAGCAGTAACACTACACACACACAGCCGACTCTACACTAACCTCTGTAGCAACAGTAACACTACACACACACAGCCGACTCTACACTAACCTCTGTAGCAGTAACACTACACACACACAGCCGACTCTACACTAACCTCTGTAGCAGTAACACTACACACACACAGCCCACTCTACACTAACCTCTGTAGCAGTAACACTACACACAGCCGACTCTACACTAACCTCTGTAGCAGTAACACTACACACAGCCCACTCTACACTAACCTCTGTAGCAGTAACACTACACACACAGCCGACTCTACACTAACCTCTGTATCAGTAACACTACACACACAGCCGACTCTACACTAACCTCTGTAGCAGTAACACTACACACACAGCCGACTCTACACTAACCTCTGTAGCAGTAACACTACACACACACAGCCGACTCTACACTAACCTCTGTAGCAGTAACACTACACACACAGCCGACTCTACACTAACCTCTGTAGCAGTAACACTACACACACAGCCGACTCTACACTAACCTCTGTAGCAGTAACACTACACACACACAGCCGACTCTACACTAACCTCTGTAGCAGCAGTAACACTACACACACAGCCGACTCTACACTAACCTCTGTAGCAGCAGTAACACTACACACACAGCCGACTCTACACTAACCTCTGTAGCAGCAGTAACACTACACACACACAGCCGACTCTACACTAACCTCTGTAGCAGCAGTAACACTACACACACACAGCCGACTCTACACTAACCTCTGTAGCAGCAGTAACACTACACACACACAGCCGACTCTCCACTAACCTCTGTAGCAGTAACACTACACACACACAGCCGACTCTACACTAACCTCTGTAGCAGCAGTAACACTACACACACACAGCCGACTCTACACTAACCTCTGTAGGAGTAACACTACACACACACAGCCGACTCTACACTAACCTCTGTAGCAGTAACACTACACACACACAGCCGACTCTACACTAACCTCTGTAGCAGTAACACTACACACACA
>CM038727.1:810931-818431 GCA_021613375.1 Megaleporinus macrocephalus | reverse complement strand
TAATCACTACTGACTACTGATAAACTCACACCATCAAACATCCTCATTATTCTTTTAATGATCATTCAGTTCAGTACTCAGTTTAATGATCACTACTGACTACTGATTAACTCATTTACACCATCAAACATCCTCATTATTCTTTTAATGTTCATTCAGTTCAGTACTCAGTTTAATAATCACTACTGACTACTGATAAACTAATTTACACCATCAAACATCCTCATTATTCTTTTAATGATCATTCAGTTCAGTACTCAGTTTAATAATCACTACTGACTACTGATAAACTCATTTACACCATCAAACATCCTCATTATTCTTTTAATGATCATTCAGTTCAGTACTCAGTTTAATAATCACTACTGACTACTGATGAACTCATTTACACCGTCAAACATCCTCATTATTCTTTTAATGATCATTCAGTTCAGTACTCAGTTTAATAATCACTACTGACTACTGATAAACTCATTTACACCATCAAACATCCTCATTATTCTTTGAATGTTCATTCAGTTCAGTACTACTCAGTTTAATAATCACTACTGACTACTGATAATCTCATTTGTACCATCAAACATCCTCATTATTCTTTTAATGATCATTCAGTTCAGTACTCAGTTTAATAATCACTACTGACTACTGATAAACTCATTTACACCATCAAACATCCTCATTATTCTTTTAATGATCATTCAGTTCAGTACTCAGTTTAATAATCACTACTGACTACTGATAAACTCATTTACACCGTCAAACATCCTCATTATTCTCTTAATGATCATTCAGTTCAGTACTCAGTTTAATAATCACTACTGACTACTGATAAACTCATTTACACCATCAAACATCCTCATTATTCTTTTAATGTTCATTCAGTTCAGTACTCAGTTTAATAATCACTACTGACTACTGATAAACTCATTTACACCACCAAACATCCTCATTATTCTTTTAATGTTCATTCAGTTCAGTACTCAATTTAATAATCACTACTGACTACTGATAAACTCATTCACACCATCAAACATCCTCATTATTCTTTTAATGATCATTCAGTTCAGTACTCAGTTTAATAATCACTACTGACTACTGATAAACTCATTCACACCATCAAACACTTTCATTATTCTTTTAATGTTCATTCAGTTCAGTACTCAATTTAATAATCACTACTGACTACTGATAAACTCATTTACACCATCAAACTGAACTTAACGTTAAAGTCACTCTCTACAGTCAGTGTGTTGTCTGGGTTACTGAACTGAAACATGGCTGTGGCAGCTGCTTCTGTTGGACGATAAGCTACTTGTGTGTAGATATGACTTCCTCTAATCTAACAAACCCATAATTAACTGTAAACACATATAATCTGATTATACACTAATATAAACACAGTCGTCTATATATAACCCCCCAGCTCTGATGATATCGACCCTCTAGTTTTACACACTGCTCCTTTAAACCTCATAATACACACTAAAAAGGGGATTAGTCTTTATAAACACTTTATTAATGGTTCTCTAATTTGCACACGCTGCCAGCAGTCCGAGTCCTCAACCGACATACTGAAAGAATTTCGAAACTCGGTGGACTTCCCCCGTCCGCAACGTGCACCCGCTTGTGTGTGCGTGCGCGTGCGCCTGCTCGCTCGATGACGCGCGTCCTCGTAGCCCCGCCCTGGAAACGTCGCTGATTGACACCCTTGCGCCGAACGAGGCGTGACAACGCACGCACGCGCGCCCGTGCGCTCCCCTGTGTACCGCCGCCGCCGCTGCTTTCTGCTGACCTGCTTCAGCGCGAGCTGTTACCGTAGCGGCGCCATGCGAACGGCGCGAGGAGCGTCCGGCGCAACCGGGGGGACAGAAGCGTGAGCGCGAGCGGCTTCGACCTACCACAGTCATCATCACCATCACCACCACCCTCCTCCTCCTCCTCCTCCTTCATCATCATCCTCATCCGGGAAACTTGCTCGCGAAGCAGCGCGCTGAGGCTGTGTTCATGCGCGCGCGGACACTGTAGTTGAGATTTTTGGGATCTCTCGGAGGTGGTGCGGGTGGGGGGGGCCGCTGGCGCGAGCTCACGATGGCGAGCGACTCTCCGGCCAGGAGTCTGGACGAAATCGACCTGTCCGCGCTGCGGGTGAGTACCGGGGTGTGTGGGGGGGTGTGTGTGTGGGGGGGTTTGGGGTGGGGGGCACGCACCTGACCGACCAGCAGCGGCGTAAGCCCCCCCTTATGAAAGAGATCAGACATCATAGCCCAGCGTACGGGAGGCGCTCGTGCTATTGTGCGTATTATTGATATTAGTAATATTATTTTTAATAATAATAGTAATAATAATATTTTTATGAATAGTACGAACGCCTCCATTGATCAGATCAGCGTATGTGCACGAGCGTTTCCGTGCCTTGCTCGTGCACGGGCCTGCGATTGTGCTCGAGGGGTGTGATGCTTTCACACTGCAGTGCTGCTTAAATCGTTCGAGCCCCGGACGAGCGCGCGGAGGGAGCACCGAGCAGGCGGGGGGGATGTTATTATGGTTCTAGCTCGCGCGAGCGCTGCCTCAGAACAATGAGATGAGGGGTCGTGCCTCAGAATGCTTGGTGCACGCGCAGATGTGGCTACATTGTGCCCCCCCTTTCTTGTCAAGCTGGCCTCCGGTTCGACCAGCGGCTCGCTCGCGCATTCGAATTTCCCGTTCCACCTTAAATGGTGCAGCAGCTACATTCCGGCGCCCGGGGGGTGGGGAGGGGGGGGAGGGGGGGGCACTGCTGCACCATTTAAGGTGGAACGGGAAATTCGAATACGGGGAACCGGGAAGCCGGTTAACGCCGGGTGTTTTTTGGGGAATGTGACGAGGACGCCTCAATCCTGGCATCATCCATATCCTCGAGCAACCCCGTGCACCGGCGCGCGCGCGTGTGCAAACGTGTGCCGCATATCTCCGCCATTTCGTGTTTATGGTAAAAAAAAAGAAAAACAAGATCCAACCTGCAGCCCCCCAGTCAGGCCCGGACACGCTGATTCAGGATCAGCCAGCAGACCTGCTTCAGGAGGAGTAGTGGTGGGCTGTGTGTGTGTGTGTGTGTGTGTGTGTGTGTGTGTGTGTGTGTGTGTGTGTGTGTGTGTGTGTGTGTGTGTGTTTGGGGGGGGGGGGGGGTCATTTCAGGCACGTAGGCCATGTGGTGCACGATTGGATGACCTTTCTTGATGGTGCACACTAATTATTTGGGCCCCCCACATGGTTCTAGCAATATTAGTAATAATATTAATAATATTAATAATAGTAATAATATTAATAATAGTAATAATATAATAATAGTAAAAATATTAATAATAGTAATAATATTAATAATAGTAATAATATTAATAATATAATAATAGTAATAATATTAATAATAGTAATAATATTAATAATACTTGTACTGTGCATGTGCTCACATAAACAGAATAATTAGGTCTGATTTGATTGGATAAGTGATATCCAGGCCCAGCCATAGTTAACCATCTGCGCCTTAGTAACATAGTTACCTTAGTTAACCATCTCCGCCTTAGTAACTTAGTAACCTTAGTTAACCATCTCCACCTTAGTAACCTTAGTTAACCATCTCCGCCTTAGTAACTTAGTAACCTTAGTTAACCATCTCCGCCTTAGTAACTTAGTAACCTTAGTTAACCATCTCCGCCTTAGTAACATAGTAACCTTAGTTAACCATCTCCGCCTTAGTAACATAGTAACCTTAGTTAACCATCTCCGCCTTAGTAACATAGTTACCTTAGTTAACCATCTCCGCCTTAGTAACATAGTAACCTTAGTTAACCATCTCCGCCTTAGTAACTTAGTAACCTTAGTTAACCATCTCCACCTTAGTAACATAGTTACCTTAGTTAACCATCTCCGCCTTAGTAACATAGTTACCTTAGTTAACCATCTCCACCTTAGTAACTTAGTAACCTTAGTTAACCATCTCCACCTTAGTAACATAGTTACCTTAGTTAACCATCTCCGCCTTAGTAACATAGTTACCTTAGTTAACCATCTCCACCTTAGTAACATAGTTACCTTAGTTAACCATCTCCGCCTTAGTAACATAGTAACCTTGGGTAACCATCTCCACCTTAGTAACTTAGTAACCGTAGTCATTTGTCTTTGCCTTAGTAACATAGTAACCTTAGTTACCTTAGTACAGTAAGAAGTGTATGTATTTAGTATGTATATAGTGAGTATGTATTTAGTATGTATTTAGTGAGTATGTATTTAGTATGTATTTAGTGAGTATGTATTTAGTGAGTATTTAGTGAGTATGTATTTAGTGAGTATGTATTTAGTGAGTATGTATTTAGTATGTATTTAGTGAGTATTTATTTAGTGAGTATTTAGTGAGTATGTATTTAGTGAGTATTTAGTGAGTATGTATTTAGTGAGTATGTATTTAGTGAGTATGTATTTAGTATGTATTTAGTGAGTATGTGTTTAGTGAGTATTTAGTTTGTATGTATTTAGTGAGTATGTATTTAGTATGTATTTAGTGAGTATGTATTTAGTGAGTATGTATTTAGTGAGTATTTAGTGAGTATGTATTTAGTGAGTATGTATTTAGTGAGTATGTATTTAGTATGTATTTAGTGAGTATGTATTTAGTGAGTATGTATTTAGTGAGTATGTATTTAGTATGTATTTAGTGAGTATGTATTTAGTGAGTATTTAGTGAGTATGTATTTAGTGAGTATGTATTTAGTGAGTATGTATTTAGTAGGTATTTAGTGAGTATGTATTTAGTGAGTATTTAGTGAGTATGTATTTAGTGAGTATGTATTTAGTATGTATTTAGTGAGTATTTATTTAGTGAGTATTTAGTATGTATTTAGTGAGTATGTATTTAGTGAGTATGTATTTAGTGAGTATTTAGTGAGTATGTATTTAGTATGTATTTAGTGAGTATTTATTTAGTGAGTATTTAGTGAGTATGTATTTAGTGAGTATTTAGTGAGTATGTATTTAGTGAGTATGTATTTAGTGAATATGTATTTAGTGAGTATGTATTTAGTGAGTATGTATTTAGTGAGTATGTATTTAGTATGTATTTAGTGAGTATTTATTTAGTGAGTATTTAGTGAGTATGTATTTAGTGAGTATGTATTTAGTGAGTATGTATTTAGTAGGTATTTAGTGAGTATGTATTTAGTGAGTATTTAGTGAGTATGTATTTAGTGAGTATTTAGTGAGTATGTATTTAGTGAGTATTTATTTAGTGAGTATTTAGTATGTATTTAGTGAGTATGTATTTAGTGAGTATGTATTTAGTGAGTATTTAGTGAGTATGTATTTAGTGAGTATTTAGTGAGTATGTATTTAGTATGTATTTAGTGAGTATGTATTTAGTGAGTATTTAGTGAGTATGTATTTAGTGAGTATGTATTTAGTATGTATTTAGTGAGTATTTAGTGAGTATGTATTTAGTATGTATTTAGTGAGTATTTAGTGAGTATGTATTTATTCGTGACAGATTTTACCAAAATAAAAATGCCAAAAAGTTATTGTATAAATATGAGATTGTTTATAAATAATGAGGTTGAAAAATAAGGGGAATAGAAGGTAATGAGTGGTACTGGTGCATCTCTCCTCATTATTATTATTATTATTATTATTATTATTATTATTATTAATGTTAATATGCACTACAGGGTCTGTTTTTACAGATTCTATCTTATTAATTCTAATAAAAAATAAAAATGCTGTTAAATATGGAGGAACATTAGAGTTTGGTGATGTTGTATCTCCCACCCCGGACTGAAAACCTGTGTTACAGAATCTTCACGTCTGTCTGGACGGCAATCCTAAATTCAGCAGATGTTAGTTAGACAGCATCTTCTGAACAGAAGAACCAGCTTAAAGATCTGATGAAGTGACGTGAGGTCTACTGAAATCAAAGATCTGACGGTGTTGATTCTTCCTGTGTCTCCGTCTTGAAGTCCTCATCAGCAAATCTCTGCTCGAGCTGTTAATAGCCAACCCAGTGTGTCTGCAGCTCCGAGCAGTAATGTGGGTCATGCTTGAAATGAACGCTGACCTTCTTCTGTGTTCTCCTGGTGGAGGAAGGTGGAGGTTATGGTCCTCGTCATTGATTCAGTCTTTAACAGCACCTCCACGCTTGCTTTCAGAGCAGATCAGATTTACACGGTTGTCACCACACTGGCCTTACAGGTAGTGCAGCAGGCTGCGGTATGCTAATGAGCTCAGTAACCAATCACAGGGTTTGTTTTGCTGCTGTTGTGGTGCTTCGAGCCTCCAGACACACTTTTCTGTGGGGGGTTTCGGTGAAGCCGGGTATTCAGGTAATGACTCTGAATCACGTTGCAGATACTAGCTGTGTTCGGTTCTCCGCGCTCCTCTCCGGTCCTGGTGGCGCTCAGGTGCCCGGGATGCCGTGTTCCCTTCGCCGCCACCACACCCATGGGCAGAACCGTGTACCTCGCGCGTAGCCATGAGCTCCTTGCTTTCCCAGGGTCCCTTGTGCCTGAAATTAGGTCACCCAGTGCCGTGTGCACGGTCTTGCCTCACTAGGGAGGCGTATCTGTGCTGCACTCTGCTCGCGTAGATCCGAGCGCTGGAGCTGATGCGTCTTCCTGGAGACGTTCCTCTGTGTTTTTTGGTTTTTAAGCATCTGCTGCTCCTCCATGTAAAAAAAAAACAACAACAGTAAATAAACAACATCAGTTAGGGCTCGCTGGAGGAACGGCGAGCCGGAAACCCTCGTGATGCTCCTCTGCATGAAGTCATCGAGATGCTATTGAGCTTTGAAGCCAGATTCTGGCTTTTACTAGCAAAACAAAGGCTTTCAGGTAACAATACCACAACAAGACCACACCTGCTGAAGCACACCACAGCTCTCGCGCTCTCTAATCTCGGGGCTCAGAGCTCATCTCGCGCCGGTTCCCAGCCGGGGACGGTGTAATGACGCCGCTAGGCCGGCGACGGTGGTGCGGCTTCACGCACTGACACGCCAGATTCTTCTCTCCTTTCACGAGTGTGTTCGGCGTCGCGAGGACGGCGCGCGGAGGAGGAAACTCTGAAGGCCAGCCCGCCTTTCAACCCGAGCTCTCGTCCCGGGGACACATCAACCCGAGCTCTCGTCCCGGGGACACATCAACCCGAGCTCTCGTCCCGGGGACACACCAACCCGAGCTCTCGTCCCGGGGACACATCAACCCGAGCTCTCGTCCCGGGGACACACCAACCCGAGCTCTCGTCCCGGGGACACATCAACCCGAGCTCTCGTCCCGGGGACACACCAACCCGAGCCGAGCTCTGCCGAGTAAAGTGCCGGCCGTATTTGTCTTGAGTGTTTCATTCCGGTGGCTGGCTTTGGCGCTCCGGGCGGAGCAGCGAGCCGGGCTGGGCTTTGTGCTCGGGAGGCGAAACCTTCCTGCGCTGAGTGGTACGTGGGTGGCTGTCAGAGCCAGACTACAGCCACTTAGCGTCCAGCTCCCCTCC
>CM038727.1:788431-803431 GCA_021613375.1 Megaleporinus macrocephalus | reverse complement strand
TGAAGTGGAGCTCCTGTATGGTCAGCTCGTCCGGCTGTGGTCTGTGCTGTATTTCTATAATCTATTTTTATTATTAATATTAATATCGTGTTTAATAGCCGGTAATGTTAAAGCGTATGCGACACTGAAATCCACTCCAGGACCTCCGCAGCCCGAGCAGCTTCCTCTCAGAGCAGCTGTGAGGGTTTGGGGGCTGTTATTAGGGGGTGATTTAGAAGAGGAGGCGTATGACGTTCACGTTTGGGGGGTTGATTCTGTCTCAGAACCGCCCCCCGCCCCCAGGCAGCACAGGCCTGTGGCCAGCCTAACATGCAGTGCAGGGATGATGGTGCTGTGATGGACCCCAAACAGAGCCCAGTGGTCCGCTTGACCTAGTTTTCCCACACGTCCATCCTCTGTGTTGGAGGTCAGTCTGTGTTTTGAGAGTCTGATGGAGATCATTCTGCTCGGTTCGCCGCTGCTGTGCTGGTCGGGACCCTCTCGCTGTCTGAGGCTCTGAACTCATGTTTATTTCAGAGGAGCGTCTTCGGGGGTCTTTCTCCGCGTCAGCGTCTTCACCTGTGGTTGAAATTCATGAGAGACCTGTCAGCCGTCCGGAGAACGTTCCAGAAAATCCTGTTTTATGGTGATGTTGTTGGTTCAGTGCCTGACAGCAAACCTGGAGAGGAGAGATTTACCACTGAAATCAATCACTGAAATCAATCAATCACTGAAATCAATCAATCACTGAAATCAATCAATCTCCGAAATCAGTCAATCACTGAAATCAATCAATCACTGAAATCAATCAATCTCCGAAATCAATCAATCTCCGAAATCAGTCAATCACTGAAATCAATCAATCTCCGAAATCAATCAATCTCCGAAATCAATCAATCACTGAAATCAATCACTCTCCGAAATCAGTCAATCTCTGAAATCAGTCAATCTCTGAAATCAATCAATCACTGAAATCAATTAATCTCTAAAATCAATCAATCTCCGAAATCAATCACTGAAATCAATCACTGAAATCAATCAATCACCGAAATCCATCAATCACTGAAATCAATCACTGAAATCAATCATCACCGAAATCAATCATCACCGAAATCAATCAATCACCGGAATCAATCAATCACATCAGCTAATAATCACCTGCTCACTCAGAACGTCTGCTGTAAGTTCGCTGCCGAGTTTGGACGGAGTGCATCACTGCGTTCTAGTATACGAGCTACGAGACCTGAACACAAAACAGCAAAAACACAATACACCATAGCAACCACTTAGCAACACCTTAACAGCCACTTGGAATATCCTAGCAACTGCTTAACAACACTTTAACAACCACCTTGGATGCCAGAGCAACTGCATAGCAACACCTTAAGCAGCATAGCAACTATTTAGCCAAACCTTAGCAACGGCCTGGAATACCATATCAACTACTTAGCAACCAAAAGAGAATACCCTAGCAAATGCTTAGCAACACCTTAGTAACCAACTGAGAGACCTTAGCAACCGTTAATCCTTAACTTGGGATACCATAGTAATAGCATAGCAACCAGATTCTTCCAATGTAAAATGGAGTCATTTACCTCTTGCTGTTAAAGGGAAACTCCACCAGGTGTTTATTGGTGGGGTGTTTAGCAGTGGGGTATTTATCAGTGGGGTGTTTATCAGTGAGTTGTTTATCAGTGGGGTGTTTATTGGTGGGGTGTTTATCAGTGGGGTGTTTATCGGTGGGGTGTTTATCGGTGGGGTGTTTATTGGTGGGGTGTTTATTGGTGAGTTGTTTATCGGTGGGGTGTTTATCGGTGGGGTGTTTATTAGTGGGGTGTTTATCAGTGGGGTGTTTAATGGTGGAGTGTTTAACGGTGAGTTGTTTATCAGTGGGGTGTTTAATGGTGGAGTGTTTATCAGTGGGGTGTTTAACGGTGGGGTGTTTTTCAGTGGGGTGTTTATCAGTGGAGTGTTTATCGGTGGGGTGTTTATCAGGGAGTTGTTTATCAGTGGGGTGTTTATTGGTGGGGTGTTTATCAGTGGGGTGTTTATCGGTGGGGTGTTTATCAGTGGGGTGTTTATCAGTGAGTTGTTTATCAGTGGGGTGTTTATCAGTGGGGTGTTTAACGGTGAGTTGTTTATCAGTGGGGTGTTTATTGGTGGGATGTTTATCAGTGGGGTGTTTATCAGTGGGGTGTTTATTGGTGGGGTGTTTATCAGTGGGGTGTTTATCAGTGGGGTGTTTATCGGTGGGGTATTTATCGGTGGGGTATTTATCGGTGGGGTGTTTATCAGTGGGGTGTTTATCGGTGGGGTGTTTATCAGTGGGGTGTTTATCGGTGGGTTGTTTATCGGTGGGGTGTTTATCAGTGGGGTGTTTATCGGTTGGGTATTTATCAGTGGGGTGTTTATCAGTGGGGTGTTTATCAGTGAGTTGTTTATTGGTGGGGTGTTTATCAGTGGGGTGTTTATCGGTGGGGTGTTTATCGGTGGGTTGTTTATCGGTGGGGTGTTTATCAGTGGGGTGTTTATCAGTGGGGTGTTTATCGGTGGGGTATTTATCGGTGGGGTATTTATCGGTGGGGTGTTTATCAGTGGGGTGTTTATCAGTGGGGTGTTTATTGGTGTTCGCAGGGCTATGCTGGAGACTTATTCCCATGATCCTTCTCTCTCCGAGCTGGTGCCTCAGAAAAGGTTCCGAGAGCCAAGTTTTAAAAAGATTCCCCTCCGGTGACATGAATGGCAGCTATTGTTGGATTGCCATGGCAACTTGTCTTTTCACACTCATTGTCGGAGGTTTGCTGAATTATTTATTTGCTGGTGTTTCAGCCGTGCGCCGTGCGCCGTGCGCCGCTCTGTCAGCCGCGATAAGAGCCGCGACAGGCTGGTTTAACTCCGGCTCCGGTTTGACAGGAAGCCCTGATGTGGTGTTTATTCTTCGTCTCTCTTCTGCTCCAGCGGAACTGTTCACTCCCATTCACAGTATTTCCAAACCGCACCGGCCCGTCAGACGCCCCCCGGAGGCGGGACAGGTCTCAGAGTCTTTGGGGTTCAGGGCCTGCTGTCACTCTGATGGGCGGTTAATTAAAAGAGAGCACAGAGAGTACTGGGTTTACTGTGTAGCTTAAAGGAGCAGTGTGTAAATGATGACGGGGTCTAGTTTCAGAAACAGAACACAAAATATAGAAACTTCATAATCACTGTATAACTACCTACAACTACATTCCTTTAGATTCAGAACGTACACCAAACACATAGACTGTATAGTTACAGTATGCAGTCGCGCGTGTACGATATGGATTATGTAGTAAATCGTCCTGATGCTCGTGAGAGAGAGATAATAACGACTAATCTCTTTCTTTCTTTCTTTCTTTTCTTTCTTTCTCAATCTTCCCTCCAGGACCCTGCGGGCATATTCGAGCTGGTGGAGCTGGTGGGAAATGGCACATATGGACAGGTGTATAAGGTAAGATCTGTAATTAGAGATAATTCATTCGACTTTAGGACCACAGTGCTTGTTATGACTGGTTCCCGCCGAATCACACGCTACTGATTAACCCTTTCTCGCCTAATACATCATAGGAGATAGATATTGTGGACTATTCCAGAAAACCCACCACTCAACCCATACCATACATATAAGTCCAAACCAAAAACAGCCCAACATAAAGATTTCTTAACTACCTTTTATCAGCGCGTTCTTTTGAGCTCCGTTTATACGTTTTTATTACTTTGTTAAAATATGGGATTATATATACCATCTCAGTTTGGGCTCCTGACGTCCCACCAAGACTAAAACAGCATCCAGAACTATTGCAAAGCAGAAATCAGTTAGTGTTTAATAGCCTTTACTGTAATAACTATATGTCAGGGAGCTTTTGGAGGTAGACGTCTGGTTCCATTCGCCTCCACTGTTTCTCTAGAACAGAGCGTTTCACACTAAAAACCGCTGTGAATCACGTCTGAAACGTTTTACTGTGCAGAATTTTAAAAACTTGGTGGAGTTCTCCTGTAACAGTGAGAAGTATACAGTGTGTTGCTGAACAGAAAAAAATAACAAGGTAGGATGTTTCGTCAGGTCTTGTTGGTTCCGTGTCGGCTGTGTGGAGGAATCCCATCATTGGAGGAGGCGAGGAGGCCGAGCGCTGCAAGCAGCTGCTTTGTGCCTCCGATTGAAGGAGTGGGGTGAGGAAGTCCAGCGTTCCTGTTAGCTGTTAGCTCCTCTGTCAGATCCGCTCCTCCCTGTCAGAGCGCCGCCTGCGCTGTAGCGCTGAATGCCTGGAATGCCGCGGCGTGTCAGGACCCATGTGTTTTCTTACGCTTCGAGGCAGATCTAAGAACAGCCACTCCATTATCCCCTCACGGCCGGGCGGACCCCTGTCACCCCGCCGCATCCCAGGAGCTGCATGTGTTGAGACACTTTCCTCGAGTCTTGCCTCACTGCGAGGTTGCGTAGTGTTGGTGAGCAGGTCTTTGCCTCGAGGTGATCACAGCTGTTGAGACGCTGGTAATAAAAGCGTGCTGTACTTTTAAATTACACTGCATGGCCAAAAGTATGTGGACACTTGTGCATCACACCTATATAGGCTTCACCGCCTCTTGGTGACGTTCAGTCTGTGGGAATTTGTGCCCATTCAGTCAAAAGAGGGTTTGTGAGTTCAGGCACTGATGTTAGGCACTGACTTTGGACGAGAAGGTCGGGGTTGAGGAGGTCAGGTCTCTAAACAGGCCAGGACGTTTCTCCACATCCAGCTCCTCAAACAGAGACACAGTCATGCTGGAGCAGGATCCTTCCCTGAACCGCTGCTACAAAGCTGGAGTCCAGAGTCCAGTGGTGGAGCTTTACACCCCTCCAGAGTCCAATGGTGGAGCTTTACAGCACTCCAGAGTCCAGTGGTGGAGCTTTACAGCACTCCAGAGTCCAGTGGTGGAGCTTTACACCACTCCAGAGTCCAGTGGTGGAGCTTTACAGCACTCCAGAGTCCAGTGGTGGAGCTTTACAGCACTCCAGAGTCCAGTGGTGGAGCTTTACACCCCTCCAGAGTCCAATGGTGGAGCTTTACAGCACTCCAGAGTCCAGTGGTGGAGCTTTACAGCACTCCAGAGTCCAGTGGTGGAGCTTTACACCACTCCAGAGTCCAGTGGTGGAGCTTTACAGCACTCCAGAGTCCAGTGGTGGAGCTTTACAGCACTCCAGAGTCCAGTGGTGGAGCTTTACACCCCTCCAGAGTCCAGTGGTGGAGCTTTACAGCACTCCAGAGTCCAGTGGTGGAGCTTTACAGCACTCCAGAGTCCAGTGGTGGAGCTTTACAGCACTCCAGAGTCCAGTGGTGGAGCTTTACAGCACTCCAGAGTCCAGTGGTGGAGCTTTACACCACTCCGGAGTCCAGTGGTGGAGCTTTACACCATTCCAGAGTCCAGTGGTAGATAGTTACACCACTCCAGAGTCCAGTGGTGGAGCTTTACATCACCCCAGAGTCCAGTGGTGGACTATACGCCACTTTAATGTCCAGTGGTGGAGCTTTACAGCACTCCAGAGTCCAGTGGTAGATGGTTACACCACTCCAGAGTCCAGTGGTGGAGCTTTACATCACCCCAGAGTCCAGTGGTGGACTATACGCCACTTTAATGTCCAGTGGTGGAGATTTACACCACTCCAGCTGACACTTGGTGTTGCACATAATGATCTTAGGTTTGTGTGCAGCTGCTCAGCCATGGAGACCCATTTCCTGAAGCTCCTGATACTCAGTTCTTGTGCTGATGTTGCTTCTAGAGGCAGTGTGGAACTGAGAGATGTGGTTGCGTGAGTGGTCTGCTGTGTTGAGGTTTAGTGTGGTAGTCTTGTCAACCCGTCATGCTTTTGCTTTGTGTTGACATTGAAGCAGAAGAGTGCGGATTTAACGTAAACATGGTGAAGCTGTTAGCTGATTGTGTTATTGTAGTAACTCTCGACTGTGAAGGGTCAGCTGGTCTAATCTCACCCCAGCAGTCGTTCGGTTCCTGTTGTCGCTCTGACTGGAAGTGGATGGAGAACACAGGCGGTGCGTCGTCCCTGCTCTACAGCGGCTAATCAGATTCTCGCTGTCCTGCATTGATTACGGTGCTAACCATAAGCAGCTGATTGATTCTAACGCCAGGCTGAAGCGTGACCTGAGCCTGAGAGCAGCTGTTCGGCGGATGTGTGGCTGCAGACGGCGTGTGATGATTGTGTAGATGTTTGGAGCTCAGGTATGAAGGTAAATCTGAATAGAGCCTGGAAGGAGATGTGATCGCCGCCTGTGTGAGGCGTTCAGTGGAGCGCGTGACGGCTTTCTGAAGTTACTTGAGATGACATTGACCCGTTTCTGTTAAGAGTGACACCCCGGAGAGCGCCGGGCGTCCCCCAGCAGCGGGGGGATTATGAAACGAAGGAGGATTTAATTGGACTATAACAAGTGTCAGTGCCTCTCTTTGAGGGTCCTCCAGCCAGCCCACCTCTTAAGGCTGTGTGTTGAGGAGGAGCTCAGTACCAGCCTTACAGGCCCTGGAATACCAGAGCCGAGTCGGAACGTTAGGTGCTGGTTTTCAGGATGTTTCTAAGGAGACGAAGGAAAGTAGATGAAAAACAGAATAAGAGTTTTAAAAATATGTTTATTTTTTAGTGTTTACGTGTTTAGTTTTGTGCATTTAAGAAAAATGATCATCTAAAACAGGAAGATAAGCTCTCTCGTGGGTGCTCACGACTGTCTGTGGGTTTCTCTGGATGGTTGAAGGTAACCAGAAGCATCTGAAAGTACATCATGTTCTCCTGATGTGAGCAGCTCTGGCTCTTAACTGAGATTCTCTTTACAGACGTAGTGGACTAACTAGCCCCAAAACCCTAACGGTGGACTCACACTGGGGGGTCTTTACTGTGTCTGAGCCCTGCGTTTGACCCCCAAAGTCCAGTTAGAACCAGAGAATTCCAACAAGAAGCTGGAGAACAGGACGCACAGCTCCAGCCTGAGATCAGAGCTTATCAAAGCTGTGGAGAAGTTGTGTGTCTGAAGAAGCAGAGCAGTAATACAGGATCGGAGGAGAATTAGGGATCCAGCTGTTAATATCGGGACAGATGTCTGATCCTAATATGAGATCGGAGGAGAATTAGGGATCCAGCTGTTAATATCGGGACAGATGTCTGATCCTAATATGAGATCGGAGGAGAATTAGGGATCCAGCTGTTAATATCGGGACAGATGTCTGATCCTAATATGAGATCGGAGGAGAATTAGGGATCCAGCTGTTAATATCGGGACAGATGTCTGATCCTAATATGAGATCGGAGGAGAATTAGGGATCCAGCTGTTAATATCGGGACAGATGTCTGATCCTAATATGAGATCGGAGGAGAATTAGGGATCCAGTTGTTAATATCGGGACAGATGTCTGATCCTAATATGAGATCGGAGGAGAATTAGGAATCCAGCTGTTAATATCGGGACAGATGTCTGATCCTAATATGAGATCGGAGGAGAATTAGGAATCCAGCTGTTAATATCGGGACAGATGTCTGATCCTAATATGAGATCGGAGGAGAATTAGGGATCCAGCTGTTAATATCGGGACAGATGTCTGATCCTAATATGAGATCGGAGGAGAATTAGGGATCCAGCTGTTAATATCGGGACAGATGTCTGATCCTAATATGAGATCGGAGGAGAATTAGGGATCCAGCTGTTAATATCGGGACAGATGTCTGATCCTAATATGAGATCGGAGGAGAATTAGGGATCCAGCTGTTAATATCGGGACAGATGTCTGATCCTAATATGGGATCGGAGGAGAATTAGGGATCCAGCTGTTAATATCGGGACAGATGTCTGATCCTAATATGAGATCGGAGGAGAATTAGGGATCCAGCTGTTAATATCGGGACAGATGTCTGATCCTAATATGAGATCGGAGGAGAATTAGGGATCCAGTTGTTAATATCGGGACAGATGTCTGATCCTAATATGAGATCGGAGGAGAATTAGGGATCCAGCTGTTAATATCGGGACAGATGTCTGATCCTAATATGAGATCGGAGGAGAATTAGGGATCCAGCTGTTAATATCGGGACAGATGTCTGATAGCATGAAGGGCATCTGAATTCAGAGAAGCGTTTCGAGCCTGCAGAGCACAGAGAGCTGCGCGGAGTAGACAAGGTTCTGCTGCCATGTGGACATGAATTTACACATTCCACTGCCTGCTGATCTCCTCTCTCCGTCCACCCTTCCCTCCTTCTCACTCTCTCTCGCTCCGTCTAGAGAAGGTCACGCGTGTACAGGCTTGCCAGTGTAATCACGTCAGCGGGCAAATAAGATGTATATCCTTCAACTCCGCCGCCATGTTTCCTATTTTATTATATTACAGACCGTCTAACCTCCTTATACATATAAACACATTTCATATACTGGTAAAGGAATGAAGGGATGAAGGAATGAAGGAACAGTGTTGATGATGGTAAAGGAATGAAGGGATGAAGGAACAGTGTTGGTGATGATAAAGGAATGAAGGGATGAAGGAACAGTGTTGATGATGGTAAAGGAATGAAGGGATGAAGGAACAGTGTTGGTGGTGATAAAGGGATGAAGGAATGAAGGAACAGTGTTGATGATGGTAAAGGAATGAAGGGATGAAGGAACAGTGTTGGTGGTGATAAAGGAATGAAGGGATGAAGGAACAGTGTTGGTGATGATAAAGGAATGAAGGGATGTAGGAACAGTGTTGGTGATGATAAATGAATGAAGGGATGAAGGAACAGTGTTGGTGATGATAAAGGAATGAAGGGATGAAGGAACAGTGTTGGTGATGATAAAGGAATGAAGGGATGAAGGAACAGTGTTGGTGATAATAAAGTGATGAAGGAACAGTGTTGGTGATGATAAAGGAATGAAGGGATGAAGGAACAGTGTTGGAGATGATAAAGGGATGAAGGGATGAAGGAACAGTGTTGGTGATGATAAAGGAATGAAGGGATGAAGGAACAGTGTTGGAGATGATAAAGGGATGAAGGGATGAAGGAACAGTGTTGGTGATGATAAAGGAATGAAGGGATGAAGGAACAGTGTTGGTGATGATAAAGGAATGAAAGGATGAAGGAACAGTGTTGGTGATGATAAAGGAATGAAGGGATGAAGGAACAGTGTTGGTGGTGATAAAGGGATGAAGGAACAGTGTTGATAGTGATAAAGGAATGAAGGGATGAAGGAACAATGTTGGTGGTGATAAAGGAATGAAGGGATGGAGGAGCAGTGTTGGTGGTGATGATAAAGGAATGAAGGGATGAAGGAACAGTGTTGGTGATGATAAAGGAATGAAGGAACAGTGTTGATGATGATAAAGGAATGAAGGGATGAAGGAACAGTGTTGATGATGGTAAAGGAATGAAGGGATGAAGGAAGAGTGTTGGTGATAAAGGAATGAAGGGATGAAGGAACAGTGTTGGTGATGATAAAGGGATGAAGGAACAGTGTTGGTGATGATAAAGGAATTAAGGGATGAAGGAACAGTGTTGATGATGGTAAAGGAATGAAGGGATGAAGGAACAGTGTTGGTGATGATAAAGAAATGAAGGGATGAAGGAACAGTGTTGGTGATGATAAAGGAATGAAGGAACAGTCTTGATGATGATAAAGGAATGAAGGGATGAAGGAACAGTGTTGGTGATAATAAAGGGATGAAGGAACAGTGTTGGTGATGATAAAGGAATGAAGGGATGAAGGAACAGTGTTGGAGATGATAAAGGGATAAAGGAACAGTGTTGGTGATGATAAAGGAATAAAGGGATGAAGGAACAGTGTTGGAGATGATAAAGGGATGAAGGGATGAAGGAACAGTGTTGGTGATGATAAAGGAATGAAGGGATGAAGGAACAGTGTTGGAGATGATAAAGGAATGAAAGGATGAAGGAACAGTGTTGGTGATGATAAAGGAATGAAGGGATGAAGGAACAGTGTTGGTGGTGATAAAGGAATGAAGGGATGAAGGAACAGTGTTGATAGTGATAAAGGAATGAAGGAATGAAGGAACAGTGTTGGTGGTGATAAAGGAATGAAGGGATGAAGGAGCAGTGTTGGTGGTGATGATAAAGGAATGAAGGGATGAAGGAACAGTGTTGGTGATGATAAAGGAATGAAGGAACAGTGTTGATGATGATAAAGGAATGAAGGGATGAAGGAACAGTGTTGATGATGGTAAAGGAATGAAGGGATGAAGGAACAGTGTTGGTGATGATAAAGGAATGAAGGGATGAAGGAACAGTGTTGGTGATGATAAAGGGATGAAGGAACAGTGTTGGTGATGATAAAGGAATGAAGGGATGAAGGAACAGTGTTGATGATGGTAAAGGAATGAAGGGATGAAGGAACAGTGTTGGTGATGATAAAGGAATGAAGGGATGAAGGAACAGTGTTGGTGATGATAAAGGAATGAAGGAACAGTCTTGATGATGATAAAGGAATGAAGGGATGAAGGAACAGTGTTGATGATGGTAAAGGAATGAAGGGATGAAGGAACAGTGTTGGTGATGATAAAGAAATGAAGGGATGAAGGAACAGTGTTGGTGATGATAAAGGGATGAAGGAACAGTGTTGGTGATGATAAAGGAATGAAGGGATGAAGGAACAGTGTTGGTGATGATAAAGGAATGAAGGGATGAAGGAACAGTGTTGGAGATGATAAAGGAATGAAGGGATGAAGGAACAGTGTTGGTAGTGATAAAGGAATGAGGGAACAGTGTTGGAGATGATAAAGGAATGAAGGAACAGTGTTGGAGATGATAAAGGAATGAAGGGATGAAGGAACAGTGTTGATAGTGATGAAGGGATGAAGGAACAGTGTTGGTGGTGATAAAGGAATGAAGGGATGAAGGAACAGTGTTGGAGATGAAAAAGGAATAAAGGGATGAAGGAACAGTGTTGATAGTGATAAAGGAATGAAGGAATGAAGGAACAGTGTTGGTGGTGATAAAGGAATGAAGGGATGAAGGAGCAGTGTTGGTGGTGATGATAAAGGAATGAAGGGATGAAGGAACAGTGTTGGTGATGATAAAGGAATGAAGGAACAGTGTTGACGATGATAAAGGAATGAAGGGATGAAGGAACAGTGTTGGTGATGATAAAGGAATGAAAGGATGAAGAAACAGTGTTGGTGATGATAAAGGAACGAAGGGTGTAGGAACAGTGTTGGTGGTGATAAAGAAATGAAGGGATGAAGGAACAGTGTTGGTGATGATGAAGGAATGAAGGGATGAAGGAACAGTGTTGGTGATGATAAAGAAATGAAGGGATGAAGGAACAGTGTTGGTGATGATGAAGGAATGAAGGGATGAAGGAACAGTGTTGGTGATGATAAAGGAATGAAGGGATGAAGGAACAGTGTTGGTGATGATAAAGAAATGAAGGGATGAAGGAACAGTGTTGGTGGTGATAAAGGAATGAAGGGATGAAGGAACAGTGTTGGTGATGATAAAGAAATGAAGGGATGAAGGAACAGTGTTGGTGGTGATAAAGGAATGAAGGGATGAAGGAACAGTGTTGGTGATGATAAAGTAATGAAGGGATGAAGGAACAGTGTTGGTGGTGATAAAATAATGAAGGGATGAAGGAACAGTGTTGGTGGTGATGATAAAGGAATGAAGGGATGAAGGAACAGTGTTGGTGATGATAAAGGAATGAAGGGATGAAGGAACAGTGTTGGTGGTGATAAAGGAATGAAGGGATGAAGGAACAGTGTTGGTGATGATGAAGGAATGAAGGGATGAAGGAACAGTGTTGGTGATGATAAAGAAATGAAGGGATGAAGGAACAGTGTTGGTGATGATGAAGGAATGAAGGGATGAAGGAACAGTGTTTGTGGTGATAAAGAAATGAAGGGATGAAGGAACAGTGTTGTGATGAATAAAGAAAGAAGGGTAAAAAAGGATGAAGGAAACCAGTGTTTGTGGTGATAAAGGAATCATGAAAGGGATGAAGGAACCCGTGTAGGTGTTGATAAAGGAATATGGATGAAGGAACAGTGGTTGGTTATGATTAAGGAGAGACATGAAGGGTATGAAGTAACAGTGTTGGATATGATAAAGGAAGAAGGGAGGCAGGAACAGTGTTGGTGATGATGCCGCCCCCCCCCCCCCCCGATGAACAGGGATGAAGGGAACAGTGTTGGGTGATGATAAAGGAATGAAGGGATGATGGACAGTGTTTGTGGTGATAAGAAATGAAGGGAGAAGGAAACAGTGTGGTGATGATGAAGGAATGAAGGGATGAAGGAACAGTGTTTGTGGGTGATAATGAAATGAAGGGGGCTGAAGAACAGTGTTGGTGATGATGAGGAATGAAGGGATGAAGGAAACAGTGTTTGGTGGTGTATAAAGAAGAATTGACAGGGATGAAGAAAGGATCGGTCTGTTGGTGGGGGTCTGTTGAGTGGTGGTCTGTTGAGTGGTGGTCTGTTCGAGCTGGTGGTTGTTGGGGAGCTGGGGTTTGTTCGAGCCTGGGGTGTCTGTTGAGCTGGTGGTCTGTTGAGCTGGGGGTCTGTTGAGCTGGGGGTCTGTTGAGCTGGGGGTCTGTTGAGCTGGTGGTCTGTTGAGCTGGGGGTCTGTCAGCTGGTGGTCTGTCTTTCTGGTTTAAAGAAGGAGGGATGAGCAGTTCTCTAAAGCTAACCCGGAGTCTGAAGGGTTAACGCCTGCGTGCGGTGCTCTATACGCTGACCTGCTGCAGGCAGGTGGTAAACGGGCGTCTGTCTGAACTGAGCTGAGATGATTTAGTGCTGAGGTTCAAACTGTACATCTCCCATCGAGTCGGGGAGGAAAGAGTCGTGTAGTGTGTAGATCAGTGTTTAATCTCTGTGGCTCACACTGTAGCATGAAGACATACAGAAGACATCACGTTCTTGTTTTCTACAAATTAACCAGACAGTCTGATGACGAGTAGGGGTCGTATTGAAATATTGAATATCAGGATATTATGTTCAGTGATACGGTATCGATTCCTAAAAACACAGTATCAATACACAGATTCCTGACAGACAGTGAATCAGTGTGTGTTGTGTTTAAACTCTGGACCACTAGATGGCAGTGTTGTAATCCATTTTCCGCTCCACTCAACATTAACTCAGCAGACACAAGGACGCAGTGCTAGTGTCTTAAAATTGATAAACCTGTTCATACAGTGCTGTGTTTAAATAGTAGGATTAGAAAAATCACAGTTTATCACTATGTTTGCAGTATCGTGATATATCGTGATATACTGTGATATATTGTGATATACTGTGATATACTGTGATATATTGTGATATATTGTGATATATTTTGATATATTGTGATATATTCTGATATATTTTGATATATCGTGATATATTGTGATATATCGTGATATATTGTGATATATTGTGATATATTTTGATATATCGTGATATATCGTGACATATTGTGATATATCGTGATATATTGTGATATATTGTGATATACTGTGATATATTGTGATATATCATGATATATTTTGATATATTGTGATATACTGTGATATATCATGATATATTGTGATATATCGTGATATACTGTGATATATTGTGATATACTGTGATATATTGTGATATACTGTGATATACTGTGATATATTGTGATATACTGTGATATACTGTGATATATTGTGATATATTGTGATATATTGTGATATATTGTGATATATTGTGATATATTGTGATATACTGTGATATTTTGGATCTATTGTGATATATTTTTGATATCTTGTGATAGACTGTGATATTATTGTGATTATATCGAGATATACTGTGATATACTGTGATATTCATTGTGATATATTGTGATGTTTTTTGAGATATTGTGATTATACTGTTGATATATTTTGATTTATTGTGATATATGTGATTTATTGGATATATAGTCGATATATTTTGATATACTGTGATAAATTGTGTATATTGTGATTATTGTGTATTCTGTGATATTAATTGTGTTATAAGTGATATATTGTGATTTAATTTGATATAGTGTGATATACTGTGATATATTGTGATATATTGTGATATACTGTGATATATTGTGATATATTGTGATATATTGTGATATACGGTGATATATTGTGATATACTGTGATATATTGTGATATATTGTGATATAACTAGCTGGTTCAGACGTGCTCGGGTCAGTACAGATCCCATTCCAGAGGACGGGTCAGTCTGAACAATAAGAAGGACGTTCAGCAGACTGGTTGTGTGTGGATGTTATGAACTCTGAGGTTCTCCAGAATGTGGTGCTGGGTTCTGCAGTGGGAGGGGGGGGGGGGGGGGGGGTTGTGATGAATAGTTGTGATGAATAGTTTAATTTAACAGTTGAGTTTGGTATGAGGTCGCTGCGTTTCTGCTGCAGCTGGTCATTTCTAGAGGAACGCTAGCGCGCAGCAGAAGACGTGCTGAACGGAGGGAAGCTGTGGAGATGATGAATGATGTTTGGGAGGCGGATATAAAGAGGCATGAAAGGTCTTTAATTGGCTCCGGTGAGCTGCTCTTCACACGTTTTCCTCTTTTTTCTCTTAATTAATTCGTTTAGAGACTCGCTGCAGTCGCCGAACTGCCGAACCACAGGTTCTCTGCTCGGAACCGCCGGAGCTCTAATAATGCTCCGTTTATTCTCTCGCAGTTCACAGTGATGCAGTCACGAGCCTCCGGAGGAAGAAGACTCCAACACTGAATTCAGATCAGGCTTTTTCTGGGGGGAGTCTAATCTCAGAGTCTGAATACCTCTGACAGACGCCTACTGTAACCAGGGCTGGGCGATAAAACGATAACGATAATTATCGTGAAATAGCGTTTCCTCAATAGAACTGTAAAACGTAGTTGATAGAAAGTTGATAGAATTAAGTTCCGTCAATGTTTTGAGAGACAACACGAACAGCCAATGAGAATGAGAATAGCGCCACCCCAACAATCGGTGGCTGACCTAGAGTTCAGTTATTTCATGTTTGGTTGAAGCTCAACAGCACAGAGTGTAGACGTAGCAGC
>CM038727.1:778431-783431 GCA_021613375.1 Megaleporinus macrocephalus | reverse complement strand
CACCCCTCCTACCCCTCACATCTGACCCCACATTCAGATACTCAGTCACACCGCCCTTCACCTCACATGACCCCACACCATATACAGTCACACCTCATAACCACACACTGACCCACACCACCCCACACACCATTTACAGTCACACCTCCTACATCACACTGACCCCACTTCCTATATACAGTCCACTCTACCTACAACTTCACCCTTGACCCACACCATATACAGTCACCCTCCCTACACCTCCACTGACCCCTCTCTTAATACTAGTCACCAACTCCTACAAAACTCACTGACCCCATATTCTTATACAGTCACTCATACTACACCACAACTGACCCCACTCCATATCCAGTCACACCTCCTTACACCTCACACAATGACCCCACACCATATACAGTCACACTCCTACACCTCACACTGACCCCACATCATATTCAGTCAACCTCCTTCACCTCACCACTTTGTCCCACATCATATACAGTCACACCTCCTACACCCACAACACTCGACCCCACATCATATACCAGTCACAACTCCTACACCACACACTGACCCCACCATCATATTACAGTCACACCTCCTACACCTCACACACTGACCCCAACTATCATATACAGTAACCTCCTACACCTCACATGACCCCACATCATTATACTGTCATCACCTCCTACACCACTAAAGGACCCCACATCATATACAGTCTCACCTCCTTCACACACACTGACCCCAAACCATATACAGTCGCAGGACGGTCCACACCTTCACTACACCTCACACACTGACCCCTCCACCATTTCTGTCACCCTCCTACCCTCACAATGACCCCACATTCATATACACGGTCACACCTCTACACCGCACACTGACCCAACATCATATTCAGTCACACTCCTACACCTCACACGACCCACACACATATACAGTCACACCTCCTTACACCTCACACTGACCACATCATATACGTCCACACCCCTCCTTCTACACCTAACACTGACCCCAATCATATACAGTCCAGCCTACAACCTCACACTGACCCCACATCTTATACGGTCACACCCCCTACACACACATGGACACCTCATCATATACAGTACACCTCCTACACCTCACACTGACCCACACATCATATACTGTCACACCTCCTACACCTCACAAGACCCCCCATCATATTCAGTCACTCTCCTAAACCTCACACTGACCCCACCTCATATACAGTCACTACCTCCTACACCACACACTGACCCCACATATAACGTCACACCTGCCTATACGCTCACATTGACCCCACCTCATATACAGTCACACCTCGTAACCTCACACTGACCCACACCATTACAGTCAACATCCTACACCTCACACTGGAACCCCACATCATATACAGTCACACCTCCTACACCACACACTGACCCCACATCATATACAGTCACACCTCCTACACCTCACACTGACCCCCAGAGGAAGTTAGTGAATAAAAACCTGGTGAGTAAGAAAAGAGGAAGAGGCTGTGAGATAACTATTCACTGATTAGTGAAGGATGTCTTGTGTCTCTCTCTTCCTCGTCTTCCTCAGTGATTCCCGTCAGCCGGTGTAATTAGTTCCGGGATGGTGAGGGTAGGTTGTACTTTAGTGATGGACCAGGCTCTCCACTCAGCAGCGCTGTCGGCTATATTTGGCTGACCACGGTGGGCCGGGTGGGCCGGGTTTCATACGCTCTGTGTGTCCTTGCGCTGAGTCCCTCGTGGCTCTTTTACTGATGGAGCGCCATCTTGGGAGACGGAGGCGAGCCATTAAAAAGCTGCCCCGCGTGAGCACAAATGGATTCTGGGTCAGAATGTGCTGCGTCGGGGCCGCATGTCTCCAGCTCACATGCAGCGTGTTTAGAGAGTGAGCTGCGCTGAAAGCAAGAAAGAAAGAAAGAAAGAAAGAACGAGAGAAAGAAAGACAGAAAGAAAGAAAGAAAGAAAGGAATGAGAAGGAAGCGACAGCTGGTTCTCCGCGAGCTCGAGGAAGCCCGTGTGTTCTTATTCGAAGTCCTCAGCAGCAGCTAAGCTGAGCACGTGCTCCTGCTTGGACCTGCTCTGGTGCACCGGCTCCCGGGGGTCTGGTGCAAGGCTTAGGGGGGTCTGGTGCAAGGCTCAGGGGGGTCCGGTGCATGGCTCAGGGGGGTCCGGTGCATGGCTCAGGGGTGACCAAGCATGGTTTATAGAGTTGTAAAGCTGCTCAGTGTGTTGGATGAGGCTTTACCTGTAAGCACCGCCTCTCAGCGCCCGCAGGGTCCTAACCTCCAGGGTGCGCACACACCCCCTCATCACCAACACACCTGTAACTCATTAGCAGATCTATAGAGTCTGTAATGAATGTAATGTTCGTTACACTCGTACCTGCCTGTGTCTTCCTTGGAAACCAGCGCCTATCGGCCTTCCTCATTGTCCAGTAACGCTCCTGGTGTGTTAATAGAGTCTGAAATCTGGATAGCAAAGCTTTAGAAGCTGCACAGATAGAGGCAGTCTCTGACCGAGGCAGTCTCTGACCGAGGCAGTCTCTGACCGAGGCAGTCTCTGACCGAGGCAGTAAAGTGGGCGGAGCTGAAACAGTCTCATCCTATCTCAATGCTGGTACATCTGGATGTAGAGCTGGCTGGTGATGGTGAGGAAGAGCTGGCTGGTGATGGTGGGGAGGTGAGCTGGCTGGTGATGGTGGGGAAGAGCTGGCTGGTGATTGGTGAGGAGGTGAGCTGGCTGGTGATGGTGTGGGGTGAGCTGGTTGGTGATGGTGAGGAGGTGAGCTGGTGGTGTGGTGGGGAAGAGCTGGCTGGTGATGATGAGGAGTGAGCTGGCTGGTGATTGTGGGGAAGAGCTGGCTGGTGATTGGTGAGGAGTGGTGGCTGGATGGTGATGGTGAGGAGGTGAGCTGGCTGGTGATGGGGGGGAGGTGAGCCGGCTGGTGATGGTGGGGAAGAGCTGGCTGCGTGATTGGTGAGGAGGTGAGCTGGCTGGGTGATGGTGAGGAGGTGAGCTGGCCTGATGATGGTCGAGGTGGTGAGCTGGTGGTGTGGTGGGAAGAGCTGGCTGGTGATTGGTGAGGAGAGTGAGCTGGCTGGTGATTGTGGGAAGAGCTGGCTGGATTGATTGGTGAGGAGGTGAGCTGGCTGGTGATGTGAGGGGAGGTGAGTGGCTGGTGATGGGTGGGGAGGTGAGCTGGCTGGTGATGGTGGGGAAAGAAGCTGGCTGGTGATTGGTGAGGAGGGAGCTGGCTGGGGTGATGGTGAGGAGGTGAAGGTGGCTGGGTGATGGTGAGGAGGTGAGCTGGCTGGGTTGATGGTGGGGAAGAGCTGGCTGGTGAATGGTGAGGAGGTGAGCTGGCTGGGTGATGGTGGGGGAAGAGCTGGCTGGTGATTGGTGAAGGAGGTTGAGCTGGCTCGGGATGGTGAGGAGGTGAGCTTAGCTAGGTGAAGGTGGGGTGGTGAAGCTGGCTGGTGATGGTGGGGAAGAGCTGGCTGGTGATTGGTGAGGAGGTGAGCCTGGCTGGTGATGGGTGAGGAGGTGAGCTGGCTGGTTTTTTTTGACTGGTGAGAGGTTGGTGAGCTGGCTGGTGATGGTGGGGGAGAGCTGGCTGGTGATTGGTGAGGAGTGTGAGCGGCTGGTGATTGGTGCGGGAAGAGCTGGCTGGTGATTGGTGATGGTGGTGAGTGGGCTGGTTGATGGGTGAGGAGGTGAGGCTGGCTGGGGATGGTGGGGAGGTGAGCGGCTGGTGATGGTGGGGAAGAGCTGGCTGGTGATTGGATGCGGAGGTGAGCTGGGCTTGGTGATGGTGAGGAGTGAGCTGGCTGGTGATGGTGAGGAGGTGAGCTGGCTGGTGATGGTGAGGAGACAGTCATTACCTCAGGAGGAGTAAGGAGAGAAGTGTCGGTGGGTTGTGAGCAGTCCAGTGTTTAGTGCTCTCCTTGGTGGTGATGCAGTGAGGCCTCTAACTGGCTAGTTTTTTGTCTGCTCAGTTTAAACCCAGCACTAAACTGTGAACTACTCATTAATCGATACAATATCACAAAACACAACATCACGATATACAATATTTTTATTTTCTTACATCAAGAATAGATTTTAAATCATACTTCATCCACGACAGGAGAAGCTCTTAGAGTGTCTTTAGTCTGCATGGTGGCTTTCGACAGCTCCAGTATATCAAAGGTTTCCATCTAGTGTTTGAAGGAGGAACTGCAGAGTGCTGTGACTGAGGGGCTTCGTGCAGAGCTGCAGCAACCTGTACCTCACCAAGTACAGCTCATATGTTTTATGGTACAGACCAGCTCAGGACTGGCTCAGAGACCAGTACCGATACACAGCCGACTGATCTTTCTGTCTAGTCTGGTTACAGTTTCTAGTTCAGTTCTGATGTTTGATGGGTTTGGCCTCCAGTGGTGTGTTGATGTGTTAATTAATTGGAATTTTCTTAGAACTGTAAACATGGAAACACTGATTTGTCAGCACAATGTATTGTGTTTAATAGATTATTTGACTGTATATTGTAACTAAGTGTGTCTGTTTGGACTGTTTTCTTTAAATAACATCAACCTGCCCAGCGTTCTAGATACTTTAGTTCATTATTATATTTAAAAAAATATTTTTTTCCAGACAGGAAGTTTTTATTTACTCAGTAAATACTTTAATATTAAATATTAATCAGTATTAACAGAGTAAGTAGTACTTTTCCACTTTATTATTAAATAATTATCAGTATTAATAGAGTAAGTAGAGCTTTTACACTTTATTTTTTAAATATTCGCAGTATTAATAGTGTAAGTAGAGCGTTTACACTTTATTATTAAAATATCTAATCAGTTATTAATAAAGTAAGTAGAGCTTTTACACTTTATTATTAAATATTCAATCAGGATTATAGAGTATGTAGTGCTTTTACAATTATTAGTAAATATTAATCTGTATTTATAGAGTATGTAGAACTGTTACACTTTATTATTAATATTAATCAGTATTTATAGA
>CM038727.1:770931-773431 GCA_021613375.1 Megaleporinus macrocephalus | reverse complement strand
ACTTACACACTAATACCTAGCCAGTCTACTTACACATCACTACGTAGACAAAACCTACTTTACACCACTACCTAGACAGGCTACTCACACACTCACTACCTAGACAGGCCTACTTACACACGCACTACCTAGACAGCTACTTCACACTCCTACCTCGACAGCCTTACTTTACCACTCATACCTAGACAGCGCTACTTTCACACTCAACTACCTTAGACAGGCCTACTTACACACTCAATACCTAGACAGCTATTACACTCACTACTAGACAGCCTACTTACACACTCACTACCTAGACAGTCTACTTACACACTCACTACCTAGAAACCTACTTGCACTGCTACCTAGGACAGCCTACTCACACACTCACTACCTAGACAGCCTGCTTACACCACTCACTACAAGACAGCCTATTACACTCGCTACCTAGACAACCTTATTACACGCTCACTCCTAGACAGCCTACTTACACACTCACTACCTGACAAACCTACTTAAGACACTCGGCCTACCAGACTGTCTTCTACTTCACACTCACTACTAGACAGCCTACTTACACACTCGCTACCTAGACAGCCTACTTACATACTCACTACCTAGACAGCCTACTACACACTCACTACTAGACAGCCTACTTACACACTCACTACCTAGACAGCCTACTGTTTCACTCACTGCTAGGACAGTCTACTTACACACTCATACCATAGACGGCTACTTACACACTCACTACCTAGACAGCCTACTTACACACTCACTACCTAGACAGTCTACTTTCACACTCGCTAGGATTTGAGACAGACCCTGTATATACAGAGATTTTGTTTTATTACGTGTTTATATTTGGACGGTGAGGATGTTTTAGTTTATGTTGTGCTGATTATTGTTTATATCTGAATAACTTTACTGAGATCTACTCAGACAGTAGAAATGTGGTCACTGCAGTGCTAAGAATGACCCACCTCCCTAATAGTATCTGCTCTGTGGAGGTCCTGTATGGTCAGTGGAGCTGATACAGTGGACAGTGAGTGGAGGTCCTGTATGGTCAGTGGAGCTGATACAGTGGACAGTGCGTGGGGTCCTGTATGTCAGTGGAGCTGATACAGTGGACAGTGAAGTGGAGGTCCTGTTTGGTCAGTGGAGCTGATACAGTGGACAGGGAGTGGAGGTCTGTATGGTCAGTGGAGCTGGATAAATGGACAGTGAGTGGTGACTGATGTTGGTCAGTGGAGCTGATACCAGTGGAAGTGAAGGTGGAGGTCTGTATGGGCAGTGGGCTGATCAGTGGACAGTGGAGGGAGGTCTGATGGTCAGTGGAGTGGATAAAGTGGTCAGTGAGTGGATGGTCCTGTATGGTCAGTGGAGTGTGATACAGTGGACAGTGAGTGGAGGTCCTGTATGGTCAGTGGAGCTGATACAGTGGACAGTGAGTGGAGGTCCTGTATGGTCAGTGGAGCTGATACAGTGGTCAGGGAGTGTAGGTCCTGTATGGTCAGTGGTCAGGGAGGTGTTTACTGTTAGTAAGTATTGCTGTGTCTATGTGAAGTATTTGTACTCTGATTTAGTAACTGAGAGATCAGGGTGGGGGGGGGACTGTGACCTGTCGTGCTCCGGTACGTGGTGAGGTCAGTGCAGGGTGGTGTTTTGTGAGTGGGGTGTAATTAGGACCGTGTCCGGGACGGCGTGTTGTCACGGTGACTGCGCCGCTGTGTGGTGAACTGTAGTCGCTCCATTCAGTAATACTTTCCCCCAGCAGAAAAATCACTAACCACACCTGATAGGACTGTGACTCACACATCTCTCTCTCTCTCTCTCTCTCTCTCTCTTCTAAACTCTCTCTAACTCTCTTTATCTTCTCTCTCTCTCTGCTCTCTTCTCTTCTCTCCTCTCTCTCTCTACTCTTTCTCTCTATAAACTCTCTCTAAACTCTTCTTATCTCTCTCTCTCTCTTTCTCTCTCTCTCTTCTCTAAACTCTCTCCTTCATCTCTCCTCTCTTAACTCTCTCCTTATTTCTCTCTCTCTCTCTCTAATCTCTCCTCTATCTCTCTCTCTCTGCTCTCTCTCACTCTCTCTCTCTCTCTTCTTCTTCTAACTCTCTCCTTATCTCTCGCTCTCTTCTCTCTCTAACTCTCTCCTTATCTCTCTCTCTCTCTCTCTCTCATCTCTACTCTCTCTCTCTCTCTCTCTCTCTCTCTCTCTCTAACTCTCTCCTTATCTCTCTCTCTCTCTCTCTCTAACTCTCTCCTTATCTCTCTCTCTCTCTCTCTCTCTCTCTCTCTCTCTCTCTCTCTCTCTCTCTCTCTCTAACTCTCTCCTTATCTCTCTCTCTCTCTCTCTCTAACTCTCTCCTTATCTCTCTCTCTCTCTCTAACTCTCTCCTTATCTCTCTCTCTCTCTCTCTCTCTCTCTCTCTCTCTCTCTCTCTCTCTCTAACTCTCTCCTTATCTCTCTCTCTCTCTCTCTCTCTCTAACTCTCTCCTTATCTCTCTCTCTCTCTCT
>CM038727.1:710931-755931 GCA_021613375.1 Megaleporinus macrocephalus | reverse complement strand
TAGAGTCGTATCATCGGCAAATTCTAGTAGTCCACACAGGCGAACAGCACCTCCGCTCTGTTGGGCGGGGTAGGGTTCTATAGGGTTCTGCAGTGGCTGAGAGTGGCCTGTTAAACGGTTTCTAGTCTTGTGCACCAATGTGTTCATCTTCACGTCTAGCAGACACTGCAGAAGTGAGCTAGTCTGTAGACTTTCTTCCAGGACCTGGACTGAAGGCCTTGTGCTATATCCACCAGCATAATCAGACTGCACCAGAAGCAGTGAAGATTGGTTCATGTTCCAGTGTTGATTAGACCAAACGTCACTCTAGCACCGCTGGAAGTTCTGTAGTTCTGAGACTGACTGTAGTTGTGTACCTAGATTTCAGTCCGCTCAGGCCAGGGCTTCTTACTGAGGTCTGTATCTCCACCTAGTGTTTGAAGGAGGAACTGCAGTGTCCTGTGACTGAGGGATCTCGTGCAGGGCTGCAGCAACCTTAACTTGGCAAACGTGACTCATAGGTTTAACGCCATTGATCAGCTCTCAGCGTCAGATAAATTAGAGAAACACTGGCCAATCGCGGATCACGTTTGGGCTGAAAATTGCCCGATACATAGCCGATCAATCTTTTCATCTCTAATTAGCGCCGCTGGTGCTTTGAGCTCCAGGCTGTGCTGTAATAGTTACAGGCTGGGACTCTTGGCCGCTCACAGTAGGAGAGAAGTAAAAACCAGCATTATTGTATTTCTTACAGCCAACAAATCATTTCCAACTGTTCAACAATTTTAGTCATTTATTTTTTAGGCTCTGAGCTGTAATTGATTAATTGGACACTCTACTGTGTGTGTGTATGTACATTCAAAAGAAAACGTATGTGAACTCTGACATGATCTGGCTTTCTGTGTTAACTGGTCATAAACTTGATCTGATCTACATCTGTGTCCCAATTGTAGACAAACTCAATGTGTTTAACCTGATTCCACACACACTTATGATATTTCATGTCTCTGTTGAACACATCCATTAAACACTCACAGTGCTGCTGGAAAAAGTAAGTGAACCCTAGGATTTAATAACTGGTAGAACCTCTTTTGGCAAAGATAACCTCCAACGTTTCCAGTAGCTGCCAGTCAGACTTGCACAATGTTCAGGAGGAATTCTGGACCACTCTTCCTTACAGGACTGCTTCAGCTCAGTCATATTCTCAGGATGTCTGGTGTGAACAGGTCTCTTGAGGTCATTCCACAGCACATCTACTGGCTTCAGGTTCATATTTAGAAGTCGTAGAAGTAGATTTACTGCAGTGTTTAGGTTCATTGTCCTGCTGCACCCAACGTCTACTGAGCTTCAGCTAACGGACAGCCACCCTCACATTTTCTGTACGATACCTTGATAAACCTGAGAATCCGCTTTCTCCTCGATGATGGTGAGTGGTCCAGGCCTAAAGCAGCCCCAAATCATGAAGCTCCCACCACTGTACTTCACCGCTGGGATGATGTTTGATGTTGGTATGTAGTGTCCATTTTACGCCATACGTAGTGCTGCATTTTCTTCTGGAATTATTCAGCCTTGGTTTCATCAGTCCACCGAAACATCTTCCCAGTAGCGCTGTGGAGCGTCAAGGTACTCTTTGGCAAACTTCAGGTGTGCAGTGATGTTTCTTTGGAAAGCAGCAGCTTTCTCCGTGGTGTTCTGCCATGGATGCCATGCTTGTTCAATGATTTGCGTATGGTAGACTCATGAACAGAGATGTTACCCAGTTCCAGTGACTCCCTCAATCCTTTAACTGTTCCTATAGGGTTCTTCTCTATCTCTCTGAGCATTGTGCATCAACTTCTATGGAGAGTAGCCACAGTACTAAATCATCTCAGTCTGTAGACAGTGTGTCTGACTGTGAATGGTTAATACCTAAAGTCTTGAAGATCACTCTGTAACCCTTTCCAGTTTTATGTAGTTCAGCAGTTCTTGAACATAGATCTTCAGAGATCTCTTTTTTGGAGGCATGGTTCACATCAGCAGATGCTTCTTAAAAATAGCAAACTCAAAATGTTTGAGTATATCAGAGTAGCTCTACACCTCACTCCAATCTCCTTTCATTGATAGGACTACAGGTTTGTTTACTCCTGACTCTAATTAGCTTTTGTTAAAGTCATTAGTATAAGGGTTCACTAACTTTTTCCACCAGCACTGTGAGTGTTTAATGGATTATACAACACGGGTATGAAATATTATAAGTGTGTGTGTGATGTTAGCTCAGACACCTTGAGTTTGTTGATAATTGGGACTCAGATGTAGATCAGATCAGATTCAAAGGTTCACATACTTTTTCCTGCCACTGTGAGTGTGAGCGAGAGTTTTGCTCAGGGAGTGTGGAGCTGAGGTCTTTCTTCTCTGTGTAATCCCGGGTCTTCTCTGTGTTTCAGAGTGATCTGTGGTCTCTGGGGATCACAGCTATTGAGATGGCGGAGGGAGCTCCTCGTAAGTCTACCACACTGCTTCTCTGCTGAAGCAATAGTTTCACATGAATTCAGTGTTTTACAGTTTTCTTTCTTATTTTAAAGGTCAACACATACGATCCGTCTCCTCTGTAGTCCTGCACTGGAGCTGTTAGCTTGTGTAGCCTGTTAGCCAGTATAAGCTTGTACTCCACCATACCTAACATTAACATGCCTACATCATCACATGGGCCTCAGAGTGTGAAGTAATGACTCTGTATGTATACAGTGACTGCCTGTCATGCCAATCCGAAATGAGGAAAACGTTGTTTCAACGTTGCTAATTAGTTGTTGTAAGCAGACTTGTTAGCTACATAAGCCACATAGCGCTGGTGCAGAGCACAAGAAGCAAACGTTCGATATCAGACACGTCTCGTCTGATCTTGTACAAATAGAAAATTGTGTAGGTGACGTTCAGTCTGATCACTCGTCGTCTGAGACGTGTCTCTCTGTTCTCCTGTCTGTCTCCAGCTCTGTGTGATATGCACCCCATGCGCGCTCTGTTCCTCATTCCCAGAAACCCAGCTCCTCGACTCAAGTCAAAGAAGTGGTGAGTCTCACGTCCCCAGATCCCTTATCTTATTAAACATCTCATCACCTCCTTCACTGTTTAAAAAAGTGTCGAGAGAGACACACACGGTTACACTTACATACTGACTCAGTCTCTGGAATTCAGCAGATCACTGATCTTCAGGTTAGACACTTTATTCAGTTTCACTGATATGATAAGTTAGCGGCCTGCGTCTCTGAGGATGTTTTCTTTGGACGTTTGGGTTTATTGTGGTCAGTTTTGAGATCAGACAAAATCTTGTTGCTGAAGTTGAGAATTTTGTTGGGTTATAGTCGGTTCAGACAGAATTTTGTTGGGTTATAGTCGGTTCAGACAGAATTTTATTGGGTTACAGTGGGTTCAGACAGAATTTTATTGGGTTACTGTTGGTTCAGACAGAATTTTATTGGGTTACAGTGGGTTCAGACAGAATTTTATTGGGTTACAGTGGGTTCAGACAGAATTTTATTGGGTTACTGTTGGTTCAGACAGAATTTTGTTGGGTTACAGTGGGTTCAGACAGAATTTTATTGGGTTACAGTCGGTTCAGACAGAATTTTATTGGGTTACTGTTGGTTCAGACAGAATTTTATTGGGTTACAGTGGGTTCAGACAGAATTTTATTGGGTTACAGTGGGTTCAGACAGAATTTTATTGGGTTACAGTGGGTTCAGACAGAATTTTATTGGGTTACAGTCGGTTCAGACAGAATTTTATTGGGTTACTGTTGGTTCAGACAGAATTTTGTTGGGTTACAGTGGGTTCAGACAGAATTTTATTAGGTTACAGTAGGTTCAGACAGAATTTTATTGGGTTACAGTGGGTTCAGACAGAATTTTATTGGGTTACTGTTGGTTCAGACAGAATTTTATTGGGTTACAGTCGGTTCAGACAGAATTTTATTGGGTTACAGTGGGTTCAGACAGAATTTTGTTGGGTTACAGTCGGTTCAGACAGAATTTTGTTGGGTTACAGTGGGTTCAGACAGAATTTTATTGGGTTACAGTCAGTTTAGACAGAATTTTGTTGGGTTACAGTCGGTTCAGACAGAATTTTATTGGGTTACAGTCGGTTCAGACAGAATTTTGTTGGGTTACAGTCGGTTCAGACAGAATTTTATTGGGTTACAGTGGGTTTAGACAGAATTTTATTGGGTTACAGTGGGTTTAGACAGAATTTTGTTGGGTTACAGTCGGTTCAGACAGAATTTTATTGGGTTACAGTGGGTTTAGACAGAATTTTATTGGGTTACAGTGGGTTCAGACAGAATTTTATTGGGTTACTGTTGGTTCAGACAGAATTTTGTTGGGTTACAGTGGGTTGAGACAGAATTTTATTGGGTTACAGTCGGTTCAGACAGAATTTTGTTGGGTTACAGTCGGTTCAGACAGAATTTTGTTGGGTTACAGTGGGTTCAGACAGAATTTTGTTGGGTTACAGTCGGTTCAGACAGAATTTTGTTGGGTTACAGTGGGTTCAGACAGAATTTTATTGGGCTACAGTCGGTTCAGACAGAATTTTGTTGGGTTACAGTCGGTTCAGACAGAATTTTATTGGGTTACAGTCAGTTTAGACAGAATTTTATTGGGTTACAGTGGGTTGAGACAGAATTTTGTTGGGTTACAGTCGGTTCAGACAGAATTTTGTTGGGTTACAGTGGGTTCAGACAGAATTTTGTTGGGTTACAGTCGGTTCAGACAGAAGTTTATTGGGTTACAGTCAGTTTAGACAGAATTTTATTGGGTTACAGTGGGTTGAGACAGAATTTTGTTGGGTTACAGTCGGTTCAGACAGAAGTTTATTGGGTTACAGTCAGTTTAGACAGAATTTTATTGGGTTACAGTGGGTTGAGACAGAATTTTGTTGGGTTACAGTGGGTTCAGACAGAATTTTATTGGGTTACAGTCAGTTTAGACAGAATTTTATTGGGTTACAGTGGGTTGAGACAGAATTTTATTGGGTTACTGTTGGTTCAGACAGAATTTTGTTGGGTTACAGTCGGTTCAGACAGAATTTTGTTGGGCTACAGTCAGTTTAGACAGAATTTTGTTGGGCTACAGTCGGTTCAGACAGAATTTTATTGGGTTACAGTCGGTTCAGTCAGAATTTTATTGGGTTACAGTCAGTTTAGACAGAATTTTATTGGGTTACAGCGGGTTCAGACAGAATTTTATTAGGTTACAGTGGGTTCAGACAGAATTTTATTGGGTTACAGTGGGTTGAGACAGAATTTTATTGGGTTACAGTCAGTTCAGACAGAATTTTATTGGGTTACTGTTGGTTCAGACAGAATTTTGTTGGGTTACTGTCGGTTCAGACAGAATTTTGTTGGGCTACAGTCAGTTTAGACAGAATTTTGTTGGGCTACAGTCAGTTTAGACAGAATTTTATTGGGTTACAGTCAGTTTAGACAGAATTTTATTGGGTTACAGTCGGTTCAGTCAGAATTTTATTGGGTTACAGTCAGTTTAGACAGAATTTTATTGGGTTACAGCGGGTTCAGACAGAATTTTATTAGGTTACAGTGGGTTCAGACAGAATTTTATTGGGTTACAGTGGGTTGAGACAGAATTTTATTGGGTTACAGTCAGTTCAGACAGAATTTTATTGGGTTACTGTTGGTTCAGACAGAATTTTGTTGGGTTACAGTCGGTTCAGACAGAATTTTGTTGGGCTACAGTCAGTTTAGACAGAATTTTGTTGGGCTACAGTCAGTTTAGACAGAATTTTATTGGGTTACAGTCGGTTCAGACAGAATTTTATTGAGTTACTGTTGGTTCAGACAGAATTTTGTTGGGTTACAGTGGGTTCAGTCAGAATTTTGTTGGGTTACAGTGGGTTCAGACAGAATTTTGTTGGGCTACAGTCAGTTTAGACAGAATTTTATTGGGTTACAGTCAGTTCAGACAGAATTTTATTGGGCTACAGTCGGTTCAGACAGAATTTTATTGGGCTACAGTCGGTTCAGACAGAATTTTGTTGGGTTACAGTGGGTTCAGACAGAATTTTGTTGGGTTACAGTCAGTTTAGACAGAATTTTGTTGGGTTACAGTCGGTTCAGACAGAATTTTATTGGGTTACAGTGGGTTCAGACAGAATTTTGTTGGGTTACAGTCAGTTTAGACAGAATTTTGTTGGGTTACAGTGGGTTCAGACAGAATTTTGTTGGGTTACAGTCAGTTTAGACAGAATTTTGTTGGGCTACAGTCAGTTTAGACAGAATTTTGTTGGGCTACAGTCAGTTTAGACAGAATTTTGTTGGGCTACAGTCGATTCAGAGAGAATTTTCTTTATTGTAACAATTCTGTTCTGTAAATAACTTATTTATACAAAATTATATCCTTTGATCGCAGTGGTCTGGTTAGCCAGCAGGAATCTGTTGCTCACTGTTGAAAAATCTATTCTCATTAAAGTTTGATACCACTATAATGAGCCTTTGTTGCTCCGGCACACACGCGCTGCTCTGTCGGTTCTTGTGTTTCCGTGTTTGCTTTCATGCTGAGACAGTAACCGGGTTGTCTTTTCATCAGGGTACTTGTTAGTGTTACCGTGGGTACGGAGGAGTCTGTAACTGACTTGTGTAAATCAGAGCTGTGATGTTCCGCTGACAGGTCGTGATTCGCTGCTCCTGAAGTTGTAGCTGCTGTTTGTGGTTGTTGTCTTTGTCCTCCTGGGCGTCGATGAAACAAATCAAAGTGCCAGTGAAACACATCAACACGCTTATAGATGAAAGGAAACTGAACGAGGAGCCGGTTTGATCTAAAGTCACTCTTTTTTTATTTGCTTCCTCAACAGGTCGAAGAAGTTCCAGTCGTTCATCGACAGCTGTCTGGTGAAGAACCACACTCAGAGGCCCAGCACGGAGCAGCTGCTCAAACACCCCTTCATCCGGGACCTGACCAACGAGCGGCAGGTCCGCATCCAGCTCAAAGACCACATCGACCGCACCAAGAAGAAGCGAGGAGAGAGAGGTGAGTGGGCGGGGCCCAGTTAGTGATGTGACTGGTCATTTTACAGCCTGCCACATGGGCTGACCGTATCTACCGGACATGAAGCAGATCCCTAAACAGACTGAGCTGCCGGAGAACAGAAGATGTTCTAGCCGTAAACTAGCGAGTTCCTGCTGACTGTCGTAAAGCTGACCGTTTGTCACTGACCGTTTGTCACTGACCGTTTGTAACTGACCATTTGTAACTGACCATTTGTAACTGACCGTTTGTAACTGACCGTTTGTAACTGACCGTTTGTGTGATATGATGTGTTAATCTTAACCTTATTCATGAAGCTCTGTTACTCAGTCCAGTGCTGGCAGGGAAGGGAAGAAGTCTAGCTGGTCACTTGCAACAGCACAGATGAACATGAGCATTAGTATTAGTATTAGTATTAGCATTAGCATTAGCATTAGCATTAGCATTAGTATTAGTATTAGTATTAGTATTAACACAGATAGATATGTGTATGTATATTATTTAATAACAATACTTATAAGTGTCTGACATAAGTAATGTATAGTTATACTCCCTGTAAATATATATTTTAGAGATGTTGTTGAATATTATAATTATGTACTGGTTATATTTCACAGACTAGCTGCTCTGTTACCTACTAGAGGTGTTTCAACGTTAACTATTTAGAGAATTCGATATTTAGAGAATTCCTGACACTCAGTAATCTATAATTTAGGAAAAGTGTATATTAGGAAAGTGTGAATTCCGGGTTTCCATGTTGGTAAATCGATCACCGTAAGGTTTCCCGCCGTTTCACTCGGCCTTGGCGACGTGTTTTACAGATGAGACTGAATATGAGTACAGCGGCAGTGAGGAGGAGGAGGAGGAGCGGGACATTGGGGAGCCCAGGTAAGGGAAAGAGTGTGAGCGTGTGTGTCGTGTACGTGTCGTGAAGGTACAGATCGTGACACACCTGCGGCTCTTCACAGCTCCATCATCAACATCCCCGGTGAGTCCACGCTGAGGCGGGACTTCCTGCGGCTGCAGCTGGCCAACAAGGAGCGCTCGGAGGCTCTGCGGCGACAGCAGCTGGAGCAGCAGCAGAACGAGGAGCACAAGCGCCAACTGCTGGCTGAAAGACAGAAGCGCATTGAGGAGCAGAAGGAGCAGAGGAGGAGGCTGGAGGAGGTAAGTCCCACCTTTTCCCCACCTTAAATAACCAGTACAGAGCTCCTCCCACCTTTTATCCACCTTAAATAACCAGTACAGAGCTCCTCCCACCTTTTATCCACCTTAAATAACCAGTACAGAGCTCCTCCCACCTTTTATCCACCTTAAATAACCAGTACAGAGCTCCTCCCACCTTTTATCCACCTTAAATAACCAGTACAGAGCTCCTCCCACCTTTTATCCACCTTAAATAACCAGTACAGAGCTCCTCCCACCTTTTATCCACCTTAAATAACCAGTACAGAGCTCCTCTGGGGTATTTCTGTAGTGTAGGGGTCTCTGTGGTGTGGGGGTCTCTCTGTTGTGTGGGGGTCTCTCTGTAGTGTAGGGGTCTCTCTGTAGTGTAGGGGTCTCTGTGGTGTGGGAGTCTCTCTGTTGTGTAGGGGTCTCTGTTGTGTGGGGGTCTCTCTGTAGTGTGGGGGTCTCTCTGGGGGTCTCTGTGGTGTGGGGGTCTCTCTGTGGTGTGGGGGTCTCTCTGTAGTGTGAGGGTCTCTCTGTTGTGTGGGGGTCTCTCTGTAGTGTGGGGGTCTCTCTGTGGTGTGGGGGTCTCTGCAGTGTAGGGGTCTCTGTGTAGTGAGGTCTTTCTGTTGTGTGGGGGTCTCTCTGTAGTGTGAGGGTCTCTCTGTAGTGTAGGGGTCTCTCGATAGTGTGGGGTTCTCTCTGTGGTGTTGGGGTCTCTCTGTGGTGTGGGGGTCTCTCTGTGGTGTAGAGGCTGTGTTGATGAATGGGGTCTGTTCCTCAGCCCCTCGGTCAGGGTGTGCGTCCCCCCGACCGCTCGCCCGTCAGTCTGCCACGCTTCACCACGTCGCCTGTCACGAGTCCGAGCTGGAGAGAGGCCTCTCAGCATGGCTGCCTCACCCCATCACTCTGTCATTCACACTGACATCTGCTGGTGTGGGTGAGGAACTGCAGCTCTCTCTGAACACTCCTTACCTTTACAGTGTGTTCCAGCTACCACAGTCTGTCAGTCAGTCACTCAATCAGTCATTCATTCATTCATTCAGTCAGTCAGTCAGTCAGTCAGTCAGTCATTCAGTCAGTCAGTCAATTATTCAGTCAGTCAGTCATTCATTTAGTCAGTCAGTCAATTATTCAGTCAGTCAGTCAGTTATTCAGTCAGTCACTCAGTCAGTCATTCATTCAGTCAGTCAGTCAGTCATTTATTCAGTCAGTCAGGCATTCAGTCAATTATTCAGTCAGTCAGTCAGTCATTCAGTTATTCAGTCAATTATTCAGTCAGCCGGTTATTCAGTCAGTCATTCAGTTATTCAGTCAATGATTCAGTCAGTCAGTTAGTCATTTATTCAGTCAGTCAGTCATTCAGTCAATTATTCAGTCAGTCAGTCAGTCATTCAGTTATTCAGTCAATTATTCAGTCAGCCGGATATTCAGTCAGTCATTCAGTCAGTCAGTCAGTCAGTCAGTCATTCAGTTATTCAGTCAATTATTCAGTCAGTCAGTCATTCAGCCGGTTATTCAGTCAGTCAGTCAGTCAGTCAATCAGTTTGTCAGTCATTCAGTCAGTCAGTCAGTCATTCAGTCAGTTAGTCACTCAGTCAGTTATTCAGTCAGCCGGTTATTCAGTCAGTCAATCATTCAGTTATTCAGTCAATTATTCAGTCAGTCATTCAGTCAGTCAGTTAGTCAGTCAGTCAGTTAGTCAGTCATTCAGTTATTCAGTCAATTATTCACTCAGTCAGTCAGTCAATCATTCAGTTATTCAGTCAATTATTCAGTCAGTCAGCCAGTCAGTCAGTCATTTATTCAGTCAGTTATTCAGTCAGCCAGTTATTCAGTCAGTCAGTCAGTCAGTCAGTCATTCAGTCAGTTATTCAGTCAGTCAGTCAATCAGTTAGTCAGTCATTCAGTCAGTTATTCAGTCAGTCAGTCAATCAGTTAGTCAGTCATTCATTCAGTCAGTCATTAAGTCAGTTAGTCAGTCAGCCAGTCATTCAGTTATTCAGTCAGTCAGTCATTCACTCGGTTATTCAGTCAGTCAGTCATTCAATCAGTTAGTCAGTCATTAGTCAGTCATTCAGTCAGTCAGTCAGTCAGTTAGTCAGTCAGTCAGCCAGTCATTCAGTTATTCAGTCAATTATTCAGTCAGTCAGTCAGTCAGTCAGCCTGATGGACACGACCTCGCACAACACAGAGAGACTAAACCAGTTAAAACTGACCAATCAGAAACGTCCTGTCCAGCTTGTAAAGGTAGGTGGACCAGCTTCTTCTGCTGGACTTTCAGGATCGGACTTGATACTGCAGCGATGTGGGGGTGGAGCTTATAGGCTGACCAATCAGAGCACACTGGGCCTGTCAGGAGGTGGGGCTTAGAGACGCAGGAGTGTTTGAGACAAAGACGTACAGAATGAGATCAGCACTGTGTTTATATAACTGACCACAGTACTGTGTTTATATAACTGACCACAGTACTGTGTTTATATAACTGACCACAGTACTGTGTTTATATAACTGACCACAGCACTGTGTTTATATAACTGACCACAGTACTGTGTTTATATAACTGACCACAGCACTGTGTTTATATAACTGACCACAGTACTGTGTTTATATAACTGACCACAGCACTGTGTTTATATAACTGACCACAGTACTGTGTTTATATAACTGACCACAGTACTGTGTTTATATAACTGACCACAGCACTGTGTTTATATAACTGACCACAGTACTGTGTTTATATAACTGACCACAGTACTGTGTTTATATAACTGACCACAGCACTGTGTTTATATAACTGACCACAGTACTGTGTTTATATAACTGACC
The DNA here is from genome assembly GCA_021613375.1 of Megaleporinus macrocephalus. Taxonomy (NCBI): domain Eukaryota; kingdom Metazoa; phylum Chordata; class Actinopteri; order Characiformes; family Anostomidae; genus Megaleporinus; species Megaleporinus macrocephalus. Next base: position 744,943 of record CM038727.1, on the reverse strand, counting down.
ACAGCACTGTGTTTATATAACTGACCACAGCACTGTGTTTATATAACTGACCACAGTACTGTGTTTATATAACTGACCACAGCACTGTGTTTATATAACTGACCACAGTACTGTGTTTATATAACTGACCACAGTACTGTGTTTATATAACTGACCACAGCACTGTGTTTATATAACTGACCACAGTACTGTGTTTATATAACTGACCACAGTACTGTGTTTATATAACTGACCACAGCACTGTGTTTATATAACTGACCACAGTACTGTGTTTATATAACTGACCACAGTACTGTGTTTATATAACTGACCACAGTACTGGTGTTTATATAACTGACCACAGTACTGTGTTTATATAACTGACCACAGCACTGTGTTTATATAACTGACCACAGTACTGTGTTTATATAACTGACCACAGTACTGGTGTTTATATAACTGACCACAGTTCTGTGTTTATATAACTGACCACAGCACTGTGTTTATATAACTGACCACAGTACTGTGTTTATATAACTGACCACAGCACTGTGTTTATATAACTGACCACAGTACTGTGTTTATATAACTGACCACAGTACTGTGTTTATATAACTGACCACAGCACTGTGTTTATATAACTGACCACAGTACTGGTGTTTATATAACTGACCACAGTACTGTGTTTATATAACTGACCACAGCACTGTGTTTATATAACTGACCACAGTCCTGTGTTTATATAACTGACCACAGCACTGTGTTTATATAACTGACCACAGCACTGTGTTTATATAACTGACCACAGTCCTGGTGTGTAAGGTGGTGCTGACCACAGTCCTGGTGTGTAAGGTGGTGCTGACCAGTCTAAGGTTATGGGGTATGTTTTGTATGTCAGGTGATTGTACCAGGTCGTGACTGGCGGGTGTGAAACTGGTGGAGAGTATTTAGGACGTAGTTTCAGAATTAAAGGACAGAACCAACCAGACAAATCCTGCTGAGACTGGTCTGGTGGTCAAAGCTGACCTCTGATTATGGGCGAGAGGTCATAGAGGTCAGCAGAGCTACTAACATACTGAGACACACTGTATGGACATGTTTATAATATAGATATTTAATACAGCGACACGGGTGTAGTGGTTAGTACGGTGGTGTAGTGGTTAGTACGGTGGTGTAGTGGTTAGTACGGTGGTGTAGTGGTTAGTATGGTGGTGTAGTGGTCAGTACGGTCGTGTTGTGGTTAGTACGGTGGTGTAGTGGTTAGTATGGTGGTGTAGTGGTCAGTACGGTCGTGTAGTGGTTAGTACGGTGGTGTAGTGGTTAGTATGGTGGTGTAGTGGTTAGTACGGTGGTGTAGTGGTTAGTATGGTGGTGTAGTGGTCAGTACGGTGGTGTAGTGGTTAGTATGGTGGTGTAGTGGTCAGTACGGTCGTGTAGTGGTTAGTACGGTGGTGTAGTGGTTAGTATGGTGGTGTAGTGGTTAGTATGGTGGTGTAGTGGTTAGTATGGTGGTGTAGTGGTTAGTACGGTGGTGTAGTGGTTAGTACGGTGGTGTAGTGGTTAGTACGGTGGTGTAGTGGTTAGTATGGTGGTGTAGTGGTCAGTACGGTGGTGTAGTGGTTAGTACGGTGGTGTAGTGGTTAGTATGGTGGTGTAGTGGTCAGTACGGTCGTGTAGTGGTTAGTACGGTGGTGTAGTGGTTAGTATGGTGGTGTAGTGGTTAGTACGGTGGTGTAGTGGTTAGTATGGTGGTGTAGTGGTCAGTACGGTGGTGTAGTGGTTAGTATGGTGGTGTAGTGGTCAGTACGGTTGTGTAGTGGTTAGTACGGTGGTGTAGTGGTTAGTATGGTGGTGTAGTGGTTAGTATGGTGGTGTAGTGGTTAGTACGGTGGTGTAGTGGTTAGTATGGTGGTGTAGTGGTCAGTATGGTGGTGTAGTGGTCAGTATGGTGGTGTAGTGGTTAGTATGGTGGTGTAGTGGTTAGTACGGTGGTGTAGTGGTTAGTATGGTGGTGTAGTGGTTAGTATGGTGTAGTGTAGTGGTTAGTATGGTGGTGTAGTGGTTAGTACGGTGGTGTAGTGGTTAGTATGGGGGTGTAGTGGTCAGTATGGTGGTGTAGTGGTTAGTATGGTGGTGTAGTGGTCAGTATGGTGGTGTAGTGGTTAGTATGGGGGGTGTAGTGGTCAGTATGGTGGTGTAGTGGTTAGTATGGTGGTGTAGTGGTTAGTACGGTGGTGTAGTGGTTAGTATGGTGGTGTAGTGGTTAGTATGGTGTAGTGTAGTGGTTAGTATGGTGGTGTAGTGGTTAGTACGGTGGTGTAGTGGTTAGTATGGGGGTGTAGTGGTCAGTATGGTGGTGTAGTGGTTAGTATGGTGGTGTAGTGGTCAGTATGGTGGTGTAGTGGTTAGTATGGGGGTGTAGTGGTCAGTATGGTGGTGTAGTGGTTAGTATGGTGGTGTAGTGGTCAGTACGGTGGTGTAGTGGTCAGTACGGTGGTGTAGTGGTTAGTACGGTGGTGTAGTGGTCAGTATGGTGGTGTAGTGGTTAGTATGGTGGTGTAGTGATTAGCACGGTGGTGTAGTGATTAGTACGGTGGTGTAGTGGTTAGTATGGTGGTGTAGTGGTTAGTACGGTGGTGTAGTGGTTAGTATGGTGGTGTAGTGGTTAGTATGGTGGTGTATTGGTTAGTATGGTGGTGTAGTGGTTAGTATGGTGGTGTAGTGGTTAGTATGGTGGTGTAGTGATTAGTACGGTGGTGTAGTGGTTGGTATGGTGGTGTAGTGGTCAGTATGGTGGTGTAGTGGTTAGTATGGTGGTGTAGTGGTTAGTATGGTGGTGTAGTGGTCAGTACGGTGGTGTAGTGGTCAGTATGGTGGTGTAGTGGTCAGTATGGTGGTGTAGTGGTCAGTACGGTGGTGTAGTGGTTAGTACGGTGGTGTAGTGGTTAGTATGGTGGTGTAGTGGTCAGTATGGTGGTGTAGTGGTCAGTATGGTGGTGTAGTGGTTAGTATGGTGGTGTAGTGGTTAGTACGGTGGTGTAGTGGTCAGTATGGTGGTGTAGTGGTCAGTATGGTGTAGTGTAGTGGTCAGTACAGTGGTGTAGTGGTTAGTATGGTGGTGTAGTGGTTAGTATGGTGGTGTAGTGGTTAGTACGGTGGTGTAGTGGTTAGTATGGTGGTGTAGTGGTCAGTATGGTGGTGTAGTGGTTAGTACGGTGGTGTAGTGGTTAGTATGGTGGTGTAGTGGTCAGTACGGTGGTGTAGTGGTTAGTATGGTGGTGTAGTGGTGAGTATGGTGGTGTAGTGGTCAGTATGGTGGTGTAGTGGTTAGTATGGTGGTGTAGTGGTCAGTATGGTTGGTGTAGTGGTTAGTATGGTGGTGTAGTGGTCAGTATGGTGGTGTAGTGGTCAGTACGGTGGTGTAGTGGTCAGTATGGTGGTGTAGTGGTTACTATGGTGGTGTAGTTGTTAGTATGGTGGTGTAGTGGTCAGTATGGTGGTGTAGTGGTTAGTATGGTGGTGTAGTGGTTAGTATGGTGGTGTAGTGGTCAGTATGGTGGTGTAGTGGTTAGTACGGTGGTGTAGTGGTCAGTATGGTGGTGTAGTGGTTAGTATGGTGGTGTAGTGGTCAGTACGGTGGTGTAGTGGTTAGTATGGTGGTGTAGTGGTTAGTACGGTGGTGTAGTGGTCAGTACGGTGGTGTAGTGGCAGTATGGTGGTGTAGTGGTTATGGTGGTGTAGTGGTCAGTATGGTGGTGTAGTGGTCAGTACGGTGGTGTAGTGGTCAGTATGGTGGTGTAGTGGTTACTATGGTGGTGTAGTTGTTAGTTATGGTGGTGTAGTGGTCAGTATGGTGGTGTAGTGGTTAGTACGGTGGGTAGTCGGTCAGTATGGGTGTGTGTAGTGGTTAGTATGGTGGTGTAGTGGGTCAGTTACGGTGGTGTAGTGGTAGTATGGTGGTGTATGGTTAGTACTGGTGGTGTAGTGGTTAGTATGGTGGTGTAGTGGTGGTGTAGTTGTTAGTAGTGGTCAGTATGGGGGTGTTGTGGTGGTGTAGTGGTGTTAGTAGTGGTTAGTATGGTGGTGTAGGTGGTTTGTATGGTGGTGTAGTGGTCAGTACGGTGGTGTAGTGGTTAGTATGGTGGTGTAGTGGTTAGTACGGTGGTGTAGTGGTTTATGTATGGTGGTGTAGTGGTTAGTACGGTGGTGTAGTGGTTAGTATGGTGGTGTAGTGGTCAGTATGGTAGTGTAGTGGTCAGTATGGTGATGTGGTGGTGGGTAGTATGGTACCTGCTGACCTGAGTTCAGGGATATCAGTGGACAGTGCCGGACCCCGCTGGCTGGTGGGTTTCTCTAAAACCTGTGTTCTCGTATCGTCCTCACAGCAACAGCGCCGGGAGAGAGAGCTGCGGAAGCAGCAGGAGAGAGAGCAGAGGAGGCGCTACGAGGAGATGGAGCAGCTGCGGAGAGAGGAGGAGAGGAGACACGCCGAGAGGGAGCAGGTACACACTCGCTCATCACACCTTTACTCACCTGGAGGTCAGAGACGGAGGGAAACACTCACTGCACACTCGAACCATCAGCCGCTCTGAGAAACGCCGGAGAGACACAGCAGTGATATGCACACGCGCTCTGGAGGTTCACATAAAGGACAACTCCACCGGCTCTCAAAATTTCCACACAGTTCAGTTGAGATGTAAACAAAGTCACTCTGAGTGGGGGGCGTTGACAGGAAGCAGGTGTCACAGTGTCTACAGCTCACCTGTAGCTACAGCTCTGTGTGACCGGCTCCTCAGCGCGTAGTTAAAACTATTGATCCTGACTGTTAAACATAGTCGGCTAATTAAATCCATATATCATATCTGGAATTTTCATCCTATGGATTTATTAAATTCCATCTCAGCTGATTTAACATTGAGTATTGAGGAAGTATTGATTACCCAAACGATCAGGTGATAACTGCAGATAGACCTGGGCTGCGATAAGAAGAGGTTCATCATCAGCAGCACCTAAACTCACTGCTTACTTTTTATTGTTTATTATTTGTGTTTATAATGTTATTTTTCTCGCAAGTGCCTAAAACTGAAAAAAAATATTGAACGTGAGTGAATGAAACCAGAACGTTTTCCAAGCTGTTCATCATGTAAACAGTAGATGTCCTTTTTAAATGAACACACACACACACACACACACACACACACACAAATATATATATATACACACACACACTCACACACACAAATATATATATATACACACACACACACACACACACACACACAAATATATATATATACACACACACACACACACACACACAAATATATATATATACACACACACACACACACACACACACACACACAAATATATATATATATATATACTTCTAGCACAAAACTATCATAAACAGTGTATTTATAACATCTACTGCAAGAACTTTCTGTGAGGAGCTTTTAGAGGTGGACGTCTGGTTCCATTCACCTCCACTGTTAACAGTTCTGACTGTATCCAGAACCACTGTGAACAGGTCTGACTGTATCTAGAACCACTGTGAACAGGTCTGACTGTGTCTAGAACTACTGTGAACAGGTCTGACTGTGTCTAGAACTACTGTGAACAGGTCTGACTGTGTCTAGAACTACTGTGAACAGGTCTGACTGTATCTAGAACCACTGTGAACAGGTCTGACTGTGTCTAGAACTACTGTGAACAGGTCTGACTGTATGTAGAACCACTGTGAACAGGTCTGACTGTGTCTAGAACTACTGTGAACAGGTCTGACTGTATCTAGAACCACTGTGAACAGGTCTGACTGTGTCTAGAACTACTGTGAACAGGTCTGACTGTATCTAGAACCACTGTGAACAGGTCTGACTGTGTCTAGAACTACTGTGAACAGGTCTGACTGTATCTAGAACCACTGTGAACAGGTCTGACTGTGTCTAGAACTACTGTGAACAGGTCTGACTGTATGTAGAACCACTGTGAACAGGTCTGACTGTGTCTAGAACTACTGTGAACAGGTCTGACTGTATCTAGAACCACTGTGAACAGGTCTGACTGTGTCTAGAACTACTGTGAACAGGTCTGACTGTATCTAGAACCACTGTGAACAGGTCTGACTGTGTCTAGATGTACTGTGAACAGGTCTGACTGTATCTAGAACCACTGTGAACAGGTCTGACTGTGTCTAGATGTACTGTGAACAGGTCTGACTGTATCTAGAACCACTGTGAACAGGTCTGACTGTGTCTAGAACTACTGTGAACAGGTCTGACTGTATGTAGAACCACTGTGAACAGGTCTGACTGTATCTAGAACCACTGTAAAGAGTTCTGACTGCCTTTGTTTGAAGCATAGTAGTTTAATAATACAGAACATTAGTTAGGTTACTGTTAGATCCCCAGTGTGTCCAAATATATATGGAAGGGGATGTAAGCCGACACATTTTTATCATTTTACATTTCAGTCCTGAATCACCAGCAGCTGCAGCGTCCAGTCCAGTCCAGTTCTGTATATGTTTAATCCATAAACAACAACAACACGTCTAATCTCAGTCTCAGTGTCTAATCCTTATTATCAGATCATGTATATAAAAGTGTAAAAGCTTTACAGTATATAATAAATTATAAAATCAGTAGAAAAGTACAATAACACATTTATAGAGTTTTCAGTATGTTTACTGTTTACTCTGCTGTAGAATAATCATACAGGAGATTAAAGGAGTAAATCATATAATCAGTGTTATATCACTGTAATAACTATTATACAGCATATACAACACACACACACACACACTAACATACACACACTAACACACGCACACACTAACACATACACACACTAACACACACATACACACACACACATACATACACACACACACACTAACACATACACACACTAACACACGCACACACATACATACACACACACACACACTAACACACACACTAACACATACACACACTTACACACATACACACACACACACATACATACACACACACACACTAACACATACACACACTAACACACACATACACACACACACACATACATACACACACACACACTAACACACACACATACACACACTAACACACGCACACACATACACACACACACATACACACACACACTAACACATACACACACTAACACACACATACACACACACACACACACTAACACACACACACACACACTAACACACACACATACACACACTAACACACGCACACACACACACTTACACACACACACACATACACACACACATACACACACACATACACACACACACTAACACACACACACACATACACACACTAACACACAAATACACACACTAACACACACATATACACACACACACTAACACACACACACACTAACAAACACACGCACACACACAGATACTCACACAGATACACACACACACACACACACATACACTAACAAACACACACACACACAGATACTCACACATACACACACACACACTAACACACACACACAGATACTCACACACACACTAACACACACACACAGATACTCACACAGATACTCACACACATATACACACACTAACACACACACACAGATACTCACACACACACACACACACACTACCTGCTTCAGCTGAAAGTAGGGTTGTTGGTATCAGAACTGGAAGTTGTTAGATTACAGAACTGGGTCAGTTTAAGTGGGTCAGTTAACCTGATATATGGAGCCCGTTCACCGCCTGAGCTGAACCAATCAGAAGCTGACAAACACACGTGTGCTGAGTGTGTAAAACCACGGCTGGTGCAGGAGTGTTCAGCCCCGCAGCGTTATAGACGATAATTCTATCATTCTATAATTCTATAATTCTATAATTCTATAATTCTATTATTCTATAATTCTATAATTCTATAATTTTATTATTCTATTATTCTATCATTCTATAATTTTATAATTCTATAATTTTATTATTCTATTATTCTATCATTCTATAATTTTATAATTCTATAATTCTATCATTCTATAATTCTATAATTCTATAATTCTATTATTCTATAATTCTATTATTCTATCATTCTATAATTTTATAATTCTATAATTCTATTATTCTATAATTCTATAATTCTATTATTCAGAAATATTAAATATTTACGGTGTGTTTCAGTAAAGACTTTAATTCTGGTGACCCCTCCTCCAGTGTCCCGGTACAGACCCCTGTGATGTAGAGATGAATGTTTTTTATGGCCCACTTCCTTACATCACACCCCCCCCCCACACCCCCCCCCCCCCCCCCCCCCCCACCTCTCTTTCCCCATCTGACTCACGGCCCCCTGGGAGGGGAATGTTCCGCAGGAAGGAATGCATATTTAAAACATACTCCTGAAGGAACCAGCCCCCCCCCCTCCCCCTCTCTGATCTTCACTGACTCTCTCTGATCTTCACTGACTCTCTCTGATCTTCAGCCTGACTCTCTCTGATCTTCACTGACTCTCTCTGATCTCCTCTCTCACTGACTCTCTCTGATCTTCACTGACTCTCTCTGATCTTCACTGACTCTCACTGAGCTTCACTGACTCCTCTCTGATCTTCACTCACTCTCTCTGATCTTCACTGACTCTCTCTGATCTTCACTGACTCTCTCTGATCTTCACTGACTCTCTCTGATCTTCACTGACTCTCACTGATCTTCACTGACTCTCTCTGATCTTCACTGACTCTCACTGATCTTCACTGACTCTCACTGATCTTCACTGACTCTCACTGATCTTCACTGACTCTCTCTGATCTTCACTGACTCTCTCTGATCTTCACTGACTCTCTCTGATCTTCACTGACTCTCTCTGATCTTCACTGACTCTCTCTGATCTTCACTGACTCTCTCTGATCTTCACTGACTCTCTCTGATCTTCACTGACTCTCACTGAGCTTCACTGACTCTCTCTGATCTTCACTCACTCTCTCTGATCTTCACTGACTCTCTCTGATCTTCACTGACTCTCTCTGATCTTCACTGACTCTCTCTGATCTTCACTGACTCTCACTGATCTTCACTGACTCTCTCTGATCTTCACTGACTCTCACTGATCTTCACTGACTCTCACTGATCTTCACTGACTCTCACTGATCTTCACTGACTCTCACTGATCTTCACTGACTCTCTCTGATCTTCACTGACTCTCTCTGATCTTCACTGACTCTCTCTGATCTTCACTGACTCTGACTGAGCTTCACTGACTCTCTCTGATCTTCACTGACTCTCTCTGATCTTCACTGACTCTCACTGATCTTCACTGACTCTCTCTGATCTTCACTGACTCTCACTGATCTTCACTGACTCTCTCTGATCTTCACTGACTCTCACTGATCTTCACTGACTCTCACTGATCTTCACTGACTCTCTCTGATCTTCACTGACTCTCACTGATCTTCACTGACTCTCACTGATCTTCACTGACTCTCACTGATCTTCACTGACTCTCTCTGATCTTCACTGACTCTCTCTGATCTTCACTGACTCTCTCTGATCTTCACTGACTCTCACTGATCTTCACTGACTCTCTCTGATCTTCACTGACTCTCTCTGATCTTCACTGACTCTCACTGATCTTCACTGACTCTTCACTGACTCTCACTGATCTTCACTGACTCTCTCTGATCTTCACTGACTCTCTCTGATCTTCACTGACTCTCACTGATCTTCACTGACTCTCTCTGATCTTCACTGACTCTCTCTGATCTTCACTGACTCTGACTGAGCTTCACTGACTCTCTCTGATCTTCACTGACTCTCTCTGATCTTCACTGACTCTGACTGAGCTTCACTGACTCTCTCTGATCTTCACTGACTCTCTCTGATCTTCACTGACTCTCACTGATCTTCACTGACTCTCTCTGATCTTCACTGACTCTCTCTGATCTTCACTGACTCTCTCTGATCTTCACTGACTCTCACTGATCTTCACTGACTCTCTCTGATCTTCACTGACTCTCTCTGATCTTCACTGACTCTCACTGATCTTCACTGACTCTCTCTGATCTTCACTGATTCTCTCTGATCTTCACTGACTCTCACTGATCTTCACTGACTCTGACTGAGCTTCACTGACTCTCTCTGATCTTCACTGACTCTCTCTGATCTTCACTGACTCTGACTGAGCTTCACTGACTCTCTCTGATCTTCACTGACTCTCTCTGATCTTCACTGACTCTCACTGATCTTCACTGACTCTCTCTGATCTTCACTGACTCTCACTGATCTTCACTGACTCTGACTGAGCGTCACTGACTCTCTCTGATCTTCACTGATCTTCACTGACTCTCTCTGATCTTCACTGACTCTCTCTGATCTTCACTGACTCTCTCTGATCTTCACTGACTCACTGATCTTCACTGACTCTCTCTGATCTTCACTGACTCTCTCTGATCTTCACTGACTCTGACTGAGCGTCACTGACTCTCTCTGATCTTCACTGATCTTCACTGACTCTCTCTGATCTTCACTGACTCTCTCTGATCTTCACTGACTCTCTCTGATCTTCACTGACTCACTGATCTTCACTGACTCTCACTGAGCTTCACTGACTCTCTCTGAGCCTCACTGACTCTCTCTGATCTTCACTGACTCTCTCTGATCTTCACTGACTCTCTCTGATCTTCACTGACTCACTGGTCTTCACTGACTCTCACTGAGCTTCACTGACTCTCACTGAGCTTCACTGACTCTCTCTGAGCCTCACTGACTCTCTCTGAGCCTCACTGACTCTCTCTGAGCTTCACTGACTCTCTCTGAGCCTCACTGACTCTCTCTGAGCTTCACTGACTCACTGAGCTTCACTGACTCTCTCTGATCTTCACTGACTCTCTCTGATCTTCACTGACTCTCTCTGATCTTCACTGACTCTCTCTGATCTTCACTGACTCTCTCTGAGCTTCACTGACTCTCACTGAGCTTCACTGACTCTCTCTGAGCTTCACTGACTCTCTCTGATCTTCACTGACTCACTGGTCTTCACTGACTCTCTCTGAGCTTCACTGACTCTCACTGAGCTTCACTGACTCTCTCTGAGCTTCACTGACTCTCACTGATCTTCACTGACTCACTGATGGATGTTGGACAGGGTCTAGATTAGACTATGTTGAATGTTGGACAGGGTTGGACAGGGTCCAAATCTCCCACCTCACACCGCGTCCAGTACCTTTACCTTTAAATCCAAATCAGCCGTCCAGCCCAACGCCAGTCACCAAACACCAGACACCAGTCACCAGACACCAGTCACCAGACACCAGTCACCAGACACCAGTCATCAAAACCTAGACACCAAACACCAGTCACATGCGACCTTCATATAAAGCAAAATTATCATAGTAGCCGCTTTAGCTTAAGCTCATAGTTATATTATTTTATACAAACTGTATGACAAACAGCCTCAAACGACCTCAGACGAACGACCTCAGACAAAACGACCTCAGACGAACGACCTCAGACGAACGACCTCAGACAAAACAACCTCAGACGAACGACCTCAGACGAACGACCTCAGACGAACGACCTCAGACGAAACGACCTCAGACGAACGACCTCAGACGAACGACCTCAGACAAAACAACCTCAGACGAACGACCTCAGACGAACGACCTCAGACGAACGACCTCAGACGAACAACCTCAGACGAACGACCTCAGACAAAACAACCTCAGACAAAACAACCTCAGACAAAACAACCTCAGACAAACGACCTCAGACGAACGATCTCAGACGAACGACCTCAGACGAACAACCTCAGACGAACGACCTCAGACAAAAGGGCAGTCATGGCCTGAAGGTTAGGGATCCGGTCTTGTTTGATCCCCGGGACCAGCAAGTCATGACTGTAGTGCCCTTGAGCAAGGCACCTAACCCCAACTGCTCCTCGGGCGCCGTGGATAGGGCTGCCCACCGCTCCGGGCACGTGTGCTCACCGCCCCCTAGTGTTCACTAGTGTGTATATGTGTGTATTTCACTGCACGGATGGGTTTGCTGTGTACAAACACATGTGGCTAATCGTAGTTCTCTCCGGTTCACCATCACCGCGGAGACTGATCACTTTCAGTGTACTTGTAAACACAGAGGTGCTGAATGAGAGTCCTTTTAGCTGAAGTGTGAGGAACTGTGACACGTCAGCCCCTCTGTGTCCCACTCGTCTCACACTCACTTACTCACACTCACTTACTCACACTCACCGTTCTCAGAACGGACTGAGCTCTGAGCTCACAACCCTTCAAACTCAGCACCGTCTAGTCTTAATCATTACTATTCAAATCAGCTCAGATAGTGAGGTCAGGTAGTGATGAACATTGCTGTGAGGATTTGATTGAGTGTTAGTGAGGTCAGGTAGTGATGAACATTGCTGTGAGGGTTTGATTGAGTGTTAGTGAGGTCAGGTAGTGATGAACATTGCTGTGAGGATTTGATTGAGTGTTAGTGAGGTCAGGTAGTGATGAACATTGCTGTGAGGATTTGATTGAGTGTTAGTGAGGTCAGGTACTGATGAACATTGCTGTGAGGATTTGATTGAGTGTTAGTGAGGTCAGGTAGTGATGAACATTGCTGTGAGGATTTGATTGAGTGTTAGTGAGGTCAGGTAGTGATGAACATTGCTGTGAGGATTTGATTGAGTGTTAGTGAGGTCAGGTAGTGATGAACATTGCTGTGAGGATTTGATTGAGTGTTAGTGAGGTCAGGTACTGATGTTGAACATTGCTGTAAATACCCCTAAACTCCATAACTGGATTAAGTTCAGTGGATTAAAAAGACAGTTTAGTTTAGAACCTCCTCACAGAAGAACTTCTCAGATTTAAAACCATGTACTGGAGCTTTTAGAGGTGGACGTCTGGTTCCATTCACCTCCACTGTAAACACTTCTGCTTCTTCATGGTGGTTTAACACCAGAGCGCTCTGTTCACCTGTCAGGGTGGAGTTATGTGGACCGGTGTGGACTAGTTAGTGACAGCTACAGCGCTCTGTCCTTCCTCCACCCTTTAACGTTCCGAGGCAGCGCACTATCCTTCCTCCACCCTTTAACGTTCCGAGGCAGCGCTCTGTCCTTCCTCCACCCTTTAATGTTCCGAGGCAGCGCACTATCCTTCCTCCACCCTTTAACGTTCCGAGGCAGCGCACTATCCTTCCTCCACCCTTTAACGTTCCGAGGCAGCGCACTATCCTTCCTCCACCCTTTAATGTTCCGAGGCAGCGCTCTGTCCTTCCTCCACCCTTTAACGTTCCGAGGCAGCGCTCTGTCCTTCCTCCACCCTTTAACGTTCCGAGGCAGCGCTCTGTCCTTCCTCCACTGTCGTCTTCCTCTTTTCTCCACTTCTATTAACTGCCTCGTCAGAACGCTCCTCGAAGAAAAGACGCTCCTCCTAATGCAGTCTTCTTTCTCTTCTAATACTCCTCCTCTACAGTCTGCTCGCTCCTCGTGGGCTCCTCTGTCAGTGTGCGTTACAGATGAGCCGGAGTCGCGTGAGGTTCCAGCAGCGCTGGCTGTTCTGGGTTCTAATGCTGTGTGATGGCTCTTTCTCCCTCTATCCAGTGTCCGTCCACCTCACCTGCCTCCTGCTTTCTCTTCTTGTCTCTTTCTATCCGTCTGTCTCTCTGTCTCTGTCTCTCTCTGTCTCTCCGTCTCTCTCTGTGTCTCACTGTCTTTCTCTCTGTCTCTCTCTCTGTCTCTGTGTATCTGTCTCTGTCTCTCTCTGTATCTCTCTGTCGCTGTCTCTGTCTCTCTCTCTCTCTGTGTCTCACTGTCTCTCTCTGTCTCTCTCTCTCTCTCTGTGTCTCACTGTCTCTCTCTGTCTCTGTCTCTCTCTGTCTCTCTCTCTCTGTCTCTGTCTCTCTCTCTTTCTCTGTCTCTCTGTATCTGTCTCTGTCTTTCTTTGTGTCTCTCTGTCTCTGTCTCTCTGTCTTGCTGTTTTGTTATTGTTCTCTCTCTGTCTCTGTCTCTCTCTGTGTCTCTCTGTCTCTGTCTCTCTCTCTCTGTATCTCTGTATCTGTCTCTGTCTCTCTCTCTCTCTCTCTCTCTCTCTCTCTGTGTCTCACTGTCTCTCTCTGTCTCTGTCTCTCTCTGTGTCTCTCTCTCTCTCTCTCTGTCTGTCTCTGTCTCTCTCTGTGTCTCTATGTCTCTCTCTCTCTCTCTCTCTTTCTCTGTCTCTCTGTCTCTGTCTCTCTGTCTCTCTCTCTCTTTCTCTGTCTCTCTGTCTCTGTCTCTGTCTCTCTGTCTTACTGTTTTGTTATTGTTCTCTCTCTGTTCTGCTCCGCACGCCGCTGGTAGGAGTATATCCGCCGTCAGCTGGAGGAGGAGCAGAGGCAGTTGGAGATCTTGCAGCAGCAGCTTCTGCAGGAACAGGCGCTCCTTCTGGTAAACTAACACTGGCTGAGGCCCAGCACTAACCCTGACCTTTCACCCCTACTGCACGTCCAGCGCTCACCTGCTCTCTTCACCTGTTCTCTTCACCTGCTCTCTTCACCTGCTCTCTTCACCTGCTCTCTTCACCTGCTCTCTTCACCTGCTCTCTTCACCTGCTCTGTTCACCTGTTCTCTTCACCTGCTCTCTTCACCTGTTCTCTTCACCTGCTCTCTTCACCTGTTCTCTTCACCTGCTCTCTTCACCTGCTCTCTTCACCTGCTCTGTTCACCTGTTCTCTTCACCTGCTCTCTTCACCTGCTCTCTTCACCTGCTCTCTTCACCTGTTCTCTTCACCTGCTCTCTTCACCTGTTCTCTTCACCTGCTCTCTTCACCTGCTCTCTTCACCTGCTCTCTTCACCTGCTCTCTTCACCTGCTCTGTTCACCTGTTCTCTTCACCTGCTCTCTTCACCTGTTCTCTTCACCTGTTCTCTTCACCTGCTCTCTTCACCTGCTCTCTTCACCTGCTCTCTTCACCTGCTCTCTTCAACTGTTCTCTTCACCTGCTCTCTTCACCTGTTCTCTTCACCTGCTCTCTTCAACTGTTCTCTTCACCTGTTCTCTTCACCTGCTCTCTTCACCTGCTCTCTTCACCTGTTCTCTTCACCTGTTCTCTTCACCTGCTCTCTTCACCTGCTCTCTTCACCTGCTCTCTTCACCTGCTCTCTTCAACTGTTCTCTTCACCTGTTCTCTTCACCTGCTCTCTTCACCTGCTCTCTTCACCTGTTCTCTTCACCTGTTCTCTTCACCTGCTCTCTTCACCTGCTCTCTTCACCTGTTCTCTTCACCTGCTCTCTTCACCTGCTCTCTTCAACTGTTCTCTTCACCTGCTCTCTTCACCTGTTCTCTTCACCTGCTCTCTTCAACTGTTCTCTTCACCTGTTCTCTTCACCTGCTCTCTTCACCTGCTCTCTTCACCTGTTCTCTTCACCTGTTCTCTTCACCTGCTCTCTTCACCTGCTCTCTTCACCTGCTCTCTTCACCTGCTCTCTTCAACTGTTCTCTTCACCTGTTCTCTTCACCTGCTCTCTTCACCTGCTCTCTTCACCTGTTCTCTTCACCTGTTCTCTTCACCTGCTCTCTTCACCTGCTCTCTTCACCTGTTCTCTTCACCTGTTCTCTTCACCTGCTCTCTTCACCTGCTCTCTTCAACTGTTCTCTTCACCTGCTCTCTTCACCTGTTCTCTTCACCTGCTCTCTTCAACTGTTCTCTTCACCTGTTCTCTTCACCTGCTCTCTTCACCTGCTCTCTTCACCTGTTCTCTTCACCTGTTCTCTTCACCTGCTCTCTTCACCTGCTCTCTTCACCTGCTCTCTTCACCTGCTCTCTTCAACTGTTCTCTTCACCTGTTCTCTTCACCTGCTCTCTTCACCTGCTCTCTTCACCTGTTCTCTTCACCTGTTCTCTTCACCTGCTCTCTTCACCTGCTCTCTTCACCTGTTCTCTTCACCTGCTCTCTTCACCTGCTCTCTTCACCTGCTCTCTTCACCTGCTCTCTTCAACTGTTCTCTTCACCTGTTCTCTTCACCTGCTCTCTTCAACTGTTCTCTTCACCTGTTCTCTTCACCTGCTCTCTTCACCTGCTCTCTTCACCTGTTCTCTTCACCTGCTCTCTTCACCTGTTCTCTTCACCTGCTCTCTTCACCTGCTCTCTTCACCTGTTCTCTTCACCTGCTCTCTTCACCTGCTCTCTTCACCTGTTCTCTTCACCTGCTCTCTTCACCTGCTCTCTTCACCTGCTCTCTTCACCTGTTCTCTTCACCTGCTCTCTTCACCTGCTCTCTTCACCTGTTCTCTTCACCTGCTCTCTTCACCTGCTCTGTTCACCTGTTCTCTTCACCTGTTCTCTTCACCTGCTCTCTTCAACTGTTCTCTTCACCTGTTCTCTTCACCTGCTCTCTTCACCTGCTCTCTTCACCTGTTCTCTTCACCTGCTCTCTTCACCTGCTCTCTTCACCTGCTCTCTTCACCTGTTCTCTTCACCTGCTCTCTTCACCTGCTCTCTTCACCTGTTCTCTTCACCTGTTCTCTTCACCTGCTCTCTTCACCTGCTCTGTTCTTCCTGGGGTGTGTCGTTACTGGGGTGTGTCGTTACTGGGGTGTGTCGTTACTGGGGTGTGTCGTTACTGGGGTGTGTCGTTACTGAGGTGTGTCGTTACTGGGGTGTGTCGTTACTTGGGTGTGTCGTTACTGTGGTGTGTCGTTACTGGGGTGTGTCGTTACTGTGGTGTGTCGTTACTGGGGTGTGTCGTTACTTGGGTGTGTCGTTACTTGGGTGTGTCGTTACTGTGGTGTGTCGTTACTGGGGTGTGTCGTTACTGGGGCGTGTCGTTACTGGGGCGTGTCGTTACTGGGGCGTGTCGTTACTGGGGTGTGTCGTTACTGGGGCGTGTCGTTACTGGGGTGTGTTGTTACTGGGGTGTGTTGTTACTGGGGTGTGTCGTTACTGGGGTGTGTTGTTACTGGGGTGTGTTGTTACTGTGGTGTGTTGTTACTGGGGTGTGTCGTTACTGGGGTGTGTCGTTACTGGGGCGTGTCGTTACTGGGGTGTGTTGTTACTGGGGTGTGTTGTTACTGGGGTGTCTTGTTACCTGATGTGTGTGTGTGTAGTAACTGTGTAGAGGTCAGTGCTGAGTAACTGTGTAGTTACTGTAGTGTGTCGTTACTGGGGTGTGTCGTTACTGGGGTGTGTCGTTACTGGGGCGTGTCGTTACTGGGGCGTGTCGTTACTGGGGTGTGTCGTTACTGGGCAGTGTAGTGTTGTTAGTGTCTTGTTACTTGATGTGTGTGTGTGTAGTAACTGTGTAGAGGTCAGTGCTGAGTAACTGTGTAGTTACTGTAGTGTGTCGTTACTGGGGTGTGTCGTTACTGGGGTGTGTTGTTACTGTGGTGTGTTGTTACTGGGGTGTCTTGTTACCTGATGTGTGTGTGTGTAGTAACTGTGTAAAGGTCAGTGCTGAGTAACTGTGTAGTTACTGTAGTGTGTCGTTACTGGGGTGTGTCGTTACTGGCGTGTGTTGTTACTGGGGTGTGTTGTTACTGGGGTGTGTCGTTACTGGGGTGTGTCGTTACTGGGGTGTGTTGTTACTGGGGTGTGTTGTTACTGGGGTGTGTTGTTACTGTGGTGTGTTGTTACTGGGGTGTCTTGTTACCTGATGTGTGTGTGTGTAGTAACTGTGTACAGGTCAGTGCTGAGTAACTGTGTAGTTACTGTAGTGTGTCGTTACTGGGGTGTGTCGTTACTGGGGTGTGTTGTTACTGTGGTGTGTTGTTACTGGGGTGTCTTGTTACCTGATGTGTGTGTGTGTAGTAACTGTGTAGAGGTCAGTGCTGAGTAACTGTGTAGTTACTGTAGTGTGTTGTTACTGGGGTGTGTCGTTACTGTAGTGTGTCGTTACTGGGGTGTGTTGTTACTGTGGTGTGTCGTTACTGGGGTGTGTTGTTACTGGGGTGTGTCGTTACTGGGGTGTGTTGTTACTGGGGTGTGTTTTTACTGGGGTGTGTTGTCACTGTGGTGTGTTGTTACTGGGGTGTGTCGTTACTGGGGTGTGTTGTTACTGGGGTGTGTTGTTACTGGGGTGTGTTGTTACTGTGGTGTGTTGTTACTGTGGTGTGTCGTTACTGGGGTGTGTTGTTACTGGGGTGTGTTGTTACTGGGGTGTGTTGTTACTGGGGTGTGTGTGTGTAGTAACTGTGTACAGGTCAGTGCTGAGTAACTGTGTTGTTACTGTGGTGTGTTGTTACTGGGGTGTGTTGTTACTGGGGTGTCTTGTTACCTGATGTGTGTGTGTGTAGTAACTGTGTACAGGTCAGTGCTGAGTAACTGTGTAGTTACTGTAGTGTGTTGTTACTGGGGTGTGTTGTTACTGTGGTGTGTCGTTACTGGGGTGTGTTGTTACTGGGGTGTGTCGTTACTGGGGTGTGTTGTTACTGGGGTGTGTTGTTACTGTGGTGTGTTGTTACTGGGGTGTGTTGTCACTGTGGTGTGTTGTTACTGGGGTGTGTCGTTACTGGGGTGTGTTGTTACTGGGGTGTGTTGTTACTGGGGTGTGTTGTTACTGTGGTGTGTTGTTACTGTGGTGTGTCGTTACTGGGGTGTGTTGTTACTGGGGTGTGTTGTTACTGGGGTGTGTTGTTACTGGGGTGTGTGTGTGTAGTAACTGTGTACAGGTCAGTGCTGAGTAACTGTGTTGTTACTGTGGTGTGTTGTTACTGGGGTGTGTTGTTACTGGGGTGTCTTGTTACCTGATGTGTGTGTGTGTAGTAACTGTGTAGAGGTCAGTGCTGAGTAACTGTGTAGTTACTGTAGTGTGTTGTTACTGGGGTGTGTTGTTACTGTGGTGTGTCGTTACTGGGGTGTGTTGTTACTGGGGTGTGTCGTTACTGGGGTGTGTTGTTACTGGGGTGTGTTGTTACTGTGGTGTGTTGTTACTGGGGTGTGTCGTTACTGGGGTGTGTTGTTACTGGGGTGTGTTGTTACTGGGGTGTGTTGTTACTGGGGTGTGTTGTTACTGTGGTGTGTTGTTACTGGGGTGTGTCGTTACTGGGGTGTGTTGTTACTGGGGTGTGTTGTTACTGGGGTGTGTTGTTACTGTGGTGTGTTGTTACTGGGGTGTGTTGTTACTGGGGTGTGTGTGTGTAGTAACTGTGCACAGGTCAGTGCTGAGTAACTGTGTAGTTACTGTAGTGTGTTGTTACTGGGGTGTGTCATTACTGGGGTGTGTTGTTACTGGGGTGTGTTGTTACTGTGGTGTGTTGTTACTGGGGTGTGTTGTTACTGGGGTGTGTGTGTGTAGTAACTGTGTACAGGTCAGTGCTGAGTAACTGTGTAGTTACTGTAGTGTGTTGTTACTGGGGTGTGTCGTTACTGGGGTGTGTTGTTACTGTGGTGTGTTGTTACTGGGGTGTGTTGTTACTGGGGTGTGTGTGTGTAGTAACTGTGTACAGGTCAGTGCTGAGTAACTGTGTAGTTACTGTAGTGTGTTGTTACTGGGGTGTGTCGTTACTGGGGTGTGTTGTTACTGGGGTGTGTTGTTACTGTGGTGTGTTGTTACTGGGGTGTGTTGTTACTGGGGTGTGTGTGTGTAGTAACTGTGTACAGGTCAGTGCTGAGTAACTGTGTAGTTACTGTAGTGTGTTGTTACTGGGGTGTGTCGTTACTGGGGTGTGTAGTTACTGTAGTGTGTTGTTACTGGGGTGTGTTGTTACTGGGGTGTGTTGTTACTGTGGTGTGTTGTTACTGGGGTGTGTTGTTACTGGGGTGTGTGTGTGTAGTAACTGTGTACAGGTCAGTGCTGAGTAACTGTGTAGTTACTGTAGTGTGTTGTTACTGGGGTGTGTCGTTACTGGGGTGTGTTGTTACTGCGGTGTGTTGTTACTGGGGTGTGTTGTTACTGTGGTGTGTTGTTACTGGGGTGTGTTGTTACTGGGGTGTGTGTGTGTAGTAACTGTGTACAGGTCAGTGCTGAGTAACTGTGTAGTTACTGTAGTGTGTTGTTACTGGGGTGTGTCGTTACTGGGGTGTGTTGTTACTGGGGTGTGTTGTTACTGGGGTGTGTTGTTACTGTGGTGTGTTGTTACTGGGGTGTGTCGTTACTGGGGTGTGTTGTTACTGGGGTGTGTCGTTACTGGGGTGTGTTGTTACTGGGGTGTGTTGTTACTGTGGTGTGTTGTTACTGGGGTGTGTTGTTACTGTGGTGTGTGTGTGTAGTAACTGTGTACAGGTCAGTGCTGAGTAACTGTGTAGTTACTGTAGTGTGTTGTTACTGGGGTGTGTCGTTACTGGGGTGTGTTGTTACTGGGGTGTGTTGTTACTGTGGTGTGTTGTTACTGGGGTGTGTTGTTACTGTGGTGTGTGTGTGTAGTAACTGTGTACAGGTCAGTGCTGAGTAACTGCGTAGTTACTGTAGTGTGTTGTTACTGTGGTGTGTTGTTACTGTAGTGTGTTGTTACTGGGGTGTGTTGTTACTGGGGTGTGTTGTTACTGGGGTGTGTTGTTACTGGGGTGTGTTGTTACTGTGGTGTGTGTGTGTGTAGTAACTGTGTACAGGTCAGTGCTGAGTAACTGTAGTTACTGTAGTGTGTTGTTACTGGGGTGTGTTGTTACTGGGGTGTGTTGTTACTGGGGTGTGTTGTTACTGTGGTGTGTTGTTACTGGGGTGTGTTGTTACTGTGGTGTGTGTGTGTGTAGTAACTGTGTACAGGTCAGTGCTGAGTAACTGTGTAGTTACTGTAGTGTGTTGTTACTGGGGTGTGTTGTTACTGGGGTGTGTTGTTACTGGGGTGTGTTGTTACTGGGGTGTGTTGTTACTGTGGTGTGTGTGTGTAGTAACTGTGTACAGGTCAGTGCTGAGTAACTGTGTAGTTACTGTGGTGTGTTGTTACTGGGGTGTGTTGTTACTGGGGTGTGTTGTTACTGGGGTGTGTTGTTACTGGGGTGTGTTGTTACTGTGGTGTGTGTGTGTAGTAACTGTGTACAGGTCAGTGCTGAGTAACTGTGTAGTTACTGTAGTGTAGTGTATCACTCTGACTGTACATCCAGTATCATATATTAATCACACAGACAGAAAACATCAGCTGATTTGACCTCGTCTGTGATTCCTCTGATTTCTGTATAAGCTAGAATTACAGCAGGTAACGTGGAGAAGTGACAGTCAGACGCAGCCAGGTGAGTAACTAGTTCAAACTCGGTTGTCGGGGTAACTCAGCGAGGCTGCTGCTCTGTCTAATTGAAGTAGGGGGCGTTTTTACTGCCGTGTGAGCCCCCTTTGGGTCGGGGGCTGTACGCGTTCCCTCCGCAGTGCAGGCAGAGGCGTATCCACCAGGCAGATTGATTTTCGGCAGCCCCGGGGTGATTAGCGGCAGCTCGGTGGCGCTCCTCGTTGCTGTGGGGAGATTAGATTTAGAGTTAGGAGATAATTGGCTATCAATAGATTTATCTCTCTCAGCTCATGAGTTTGTATAGAATTGTTTCCTCGTAAACGGGCTGCAGATAAAAAGCCCTCGATTAAAAAGAGGAGAGCGGAGACGCGCCCGGTTACATACTCAGCCCAACTGCACGCTCGGGATTTAGCACGTTGTTTTGAAGTGTGGAGGAGACGGAGTCTGTTAGTGGTGGTAGAGGAGGAGGCGGGGTCTGTTAGTGGTGGTAGAGGAGGAGGCGGAGTCTGTTAGTGGTGGTAGAGGAGGAGGCGGGGTCTGTTAGTGGTGGTAGAGGAGGAGGCGGGGTCTGTTAGTGGTGGTAGAGGAGGAGGCGGAGTCTGTTAGTGGTGGTAGAGGAGGAGGCGGGGTCTGTTAGTGGTGGTAGAGGAGGAGGCGGGGTCTGTTAGTGGTGGTAGAGGAGGAGGCGGAGTCTGTTAGTGGTGGTAGAGGAGGAGACGGAGTCTGTTAGTGGTGGTAGAGGAGGAGACGGGGTCTGTTAGTGGTGGTAGAGGAGGAGGCGGGGTCTGTTAGTGGTGGTAGAGGAGGAGGCGAGGTCTGTTAGTGGTGGTAGAGGAGGAGGCGGGGTCTGTTAGTGGTGGTAGAGGAGGAGGCGGGGTCTGTTAGTGGTGGTAGAGGAGGAGGCGGGGTCTGTTAGTGGTGGTAGAGGAGGAGGCGGGGTCTGTTAGTGGTGGTAGAGGAGGAGGCAGGGTCTGTTAGTGGTGGTAGAGGAGGAGGCGAGGTCTGTTAGTGGTGGTAGAGGAGGAGGCGAGGTCTGTTAGTGGTGGTAGAGGAGGAGGCGAGGTCTGTTAGTGGTGGTAGAGGAGGAGGCGGGGTCTGTTAGTGGTGGTAGAGGAGGAGGCGGGGTCTGTTAGTGGTGGTAGAGGAGGAGGCGGGGTCTGTTAGTGGTGGTAGAGGAGGAGGCGGGGTCTGTTAGTGGTGGTAGAGGAGGAGGCGGGGTCTGTTAGTGGTGGTAGAGGAGGAGGCGGGGTCTGTTAGTGGTGGTAGAGGAGGAGGCGGGGTCTGTTAGTGGTGGTAGAGGAGGAGGCGGGGTCTGTTAGTGGTGGTAGAGGAGGAGGCAGGGTCTGTTAGTGGTGGTAGAGGAGGAGGCGGGGTCTGTTAGTGGTGGTAGAGGAGGAGGCGGGGTCTGTTAGTGGTGGTAGAGGAGGAGGCGGGGTCTGTTAGTGGTGGTAGAGGAGGAGGCGGGGTCTGTTAGTGGTGGTAGAGGAGGTGGAGCCTGTGGTATATAACAGCAACACTGAGTTTATACAACTACAGCAACCTCCTCATTATCCATCCATCCATCCATACGTCCATCCATCTATCCATCCATCTATTCCTCCTTCTGTCTCTCTGTCTGTCTGTCTGTCTGTATGTCTGTATGTCTCTCTGTCTGTCTCTCTGTCAGTTGGCCTGTCTCTCTGTCTGTCTCTTTGTCTGTCTCTCTGTCTGTCTCTCTGTCTGTTGGCCTGTCTCTCTGTCTGTCTCTCTGTCTGTTGGCCTGTCTCTCTGTCTGTCTCTTTGTCTGTCCCTCTGTCTGTCTCTCTGTGTGTCTCTCTGTCTGTCTAACTGTCTCACTGTGTGTCTGTGGGTTCAGGAGTATAAGCGTAAGCAGCTGGAGGAGCAGCGGCAGGCGGAGAGGCTGCAGAGACAGCTCCAGCAGGAGAGGGCGTACCTGGTGTCTCTCCAGCAGCAGCAGCAGCAAGAACCTCGTCCTGCAGACAAGAAGCAGCTCTACCACTACAAGGACTCTGTGAACCCCAGCGACAAGCCCGCCTGGGCCAAAGAGGTAGGACCTGCTGGTGACCTGCTGGTGACCCGCTGGTGACCATCACTGCACCCACACACGCTGTAGCTGGACGATCCAGCCCGAGATCTCCTCTCAGTGTATCTACACACATCAGAGCTGATAGAGTCTGATAAGAGTCGGAGCTGATAGAGGCAGAGCTGATAGAGTCTGATAGAGTCAGAGCTGATAGAGTCTGATAGAGTCGGAGCTGATAGAGTCTGATAGAGTCAGAGCTGATAGTCTGATAGAGTCAGAGCTGATAGAGTCCGATAGAGTCGGAGCTGATAGAGTCTGATAGAGTCAGAGCTGATAGAGTCAGAGCTGATAGAGTCAGAGCTGATAGAGTCTGATAGAGTCTGATAGAGTCAGAGCTGATAGAGTCTGATAGAGTCAGAGCTGATAGAGTCTGATAGAGTCTGATAGAGTCAGAGCTGATAGAGTCTGATAGAGTCAGAGCTGATAGAGTCTGATAGAGTCTGATAGAGTCGGAGCTGATAGAGTCTGATAGAGTCAGAGCTGATAGAGTCTGATAGAGTCAGAGCTGATAGAGTCTGATAGAGTCAGAGCTGATAGAGTCTGATAGAGTCAGAGCTGATAGAGTCTGATAGAGTCAGAGCTGATAGAGTCTGATAGAGTCAGAGCTGATAGAGTCTGATAGAGTCTGATAGAGTCGGAGCTGATAGAGTCTGATAGAGTCAGAGCTGATAGAGTCTGATAGAGTCAGAGCTGATAGAGTCTGATAGAGTCTGATAGAGTCGGAGCTGATAGAGTCTGATAGAGTCGGAGCTGATAGAGTCTGATAGAGTCAGAGCTGATAGAGTCTGATAGAGTCAGAGCTGATAGAGTCTGATAGAGTCAGAGCTGATAGAGTCTGATAGAGTCTGATAGAGTCGGAGCTGATAGAGTCTGATAGAGTCAGAGCTGATAGAGTCTGATAGAGTCGGAGCTGATAGAGTCTGATAGAGTCAGAGCTGATAGAGTCTGATAGAGTCAGAGCTGATAGAGTCTGATAGAGTCAGAGCTGATAGAGTCTGATAGAGTCTGATAGAGTCGGAGCTGATAGAGTCTGATAGAGTCAGAGCTGATAGAGTCTGATAGAGTCAGAGCTGATAGAGTCTGATAGAGTCTGATAGAGTCAGAGCTGATAGAGTCTGATAGAGTCGGAGCTGATAGAGTCTGATAGAGTCAGAGCTGATAGAGTCTGATAGAGTCGGAGCTGATAGAGTCTGATAGAGTCAGAGCTGATAGAGTCTGATAGAGTCAGAGCTGATAGAGTCTGATAGAGTCAGAGCTGATAGAGTCTGATAGAGTCAGAGCTGATAGAGTCTGATAGAGTCTGATAGAGTCGGAGCTGATAGAGTCTGATAGAGTCAGAGCTGATAGAGTCTGATAGAGTCAGAGCTGATAGAGTCTGATAGAGTCAGAGCTGATAGAGTCGGAGCTGATAGAGTCTGATAGAGTCAGAGCTGATAGAGTCTGATAGAGTCAGAGCTGATAGAGTCTGTTAGAGTCGAAGCTGATAGAGTCCGATAGAGTCGGAGCTGATAGAGTCTGATAGAGTCAGAGCTGATAGAGTCTGATAGAGTCAGAGCTGATAGAGTCTGATAGAGTCTGATAGATTCAGAGCTGATAGAGTCTGATAGAGTCGGAGCTGATAGAGTCTGATAGAGTCGGAGCTGATAGAGTCTGATAGAGTCGGAGCTGATAGAGTCTGATAGAGTCGGAGCTGATAGAGTCTGATAGAGTCTGATAGAGTCGGAGCTGATAGAGTCTGATAGAGTCGGAGCTGATAGAGTCTGATAGAGTCGGAGCTGATAGAGTCTGATAGAGTCTGATAGAGTCGGAGCTGATAGAGTCTGATAGAGTCAGAGCTGATAGAGTCTGATAGAGTCAGAGCTGATAGAGTCTGATAGAGTCAGAGCTGATAGAGTCTGATAGAGTCAGAGCTGATAGAGTCTGATAGAGTCGGAGCTGATAGAGTCTGATAGAGTCAGAGCTGATAGAGTCTGATAGAGTCAGAGCTGATAGAGTCTGATAGAGTCAGAGCTGTTAGAGTCTGATAGAGTCGGAGCTGATAGAGTCTGATAGAGTCGGAGCTGATAGAGTCTGATAGAGTCTGATAGAGTCGGAGCTGATAGAGTCTGATAGAGTCAGAGCTGATAGAGTCTGATAGAGTCAGAGCTGATAGAGTCTGATAGAGTCTGATAGAGTCGGAGCTGATAGAGTCTGATAGAGTCAGAGCTGATAGAGTCTGATAGAGTCAGAGCTGTTAGAGTCTGATTATAAAATACTCTGAGCGCTCCTCCCTCGGCTGTGGAGAACCCTCACAAGCTCCGCGGGCTCTGATGTTTGAGTCACGTTGCTGATCTCTACGCAGGTGATGAAGCGAGCTCAGAGTAACTCGCCCCGGCTCCCTCCAAAGAACCAGCACTCCTCTGGACTCCCTGAGGAGAAGCGAGTTTCCCACCTCCTCCTCCCTGAGCACACCCCCAGCCCCATTCCCGCCCGCCCCCCCTCCTACCCAGCGGCCGCCCCCTCCCGTGCCCAGCAGGAGCGGGCCGAGGTCCAGCTTAGGCAGCAGGGTGCGGGTGCCAACGTCCCCAGGATCCGGGTGTCCTGCGAGCCGGATCTGGGCCAGTTTGCCCGCCTGTATCCGGGCCAGGAGGGCCGGGGCCGCAGCCCGGGCCGGTCTTTGGCGCAGGACAGTGAGGTAGAGAGACAGACGCGGGCCTGTCTGTACGGTCTCAGTCTAACCGCTCCTGCCCGTCATGGTTGCGGCGTCTGATCATGCCGGCGGGCCGCCTGTGGCCTGATCTCTCTGCTGGTGTTTTCTTCCGAATCCCTCTCCGCTCTCTTTGGGCTCCTTTGGATGGTTCCTCTGGGAATGGCCCCCTTCTCCTCCCCTCCTCCTCCCTCTGTTCGGAGCCTATAGCAGTGACTCCACTGACCCTTTTCCTTCACAGTGTCTGGGCTCTCTCTGGCTGCTCCTTCTCACATTCCCTCTCCGCAGTCGTACCAGGAGCTGTTTACGGAGCTGACGGCTGGAAGGAATGGGCTTTAGTGTGTGTGGGCTTCGGTTTAGGGCGGTCACTGTCACCGTTAGTAACCGTTGAATCTACTGTTTGTTAGATAACTGGGCCGCAGCAAGGAACAAGCGAACCGGGCCTGGTGTGAGTACGCTCTAAATTAATAATAATACATTTTATTCATAGGGCGCTTTCAACGAGACTCAATACAAGATACAATCATATCATAAAATACAGAGTAGACAATAAAAGAATAAAAGAATAAAAGCAGCAGGAGGACAAACACAAACAGACAGAATAAAGAAAATAAAGAGAAATATAAACAGGGTACGAGAGGTGTGTGAGTATAGAAACCTGGTTAGAAGTCAGTGCTGAGTAGTGTGAGTGTAGTAACTGTGTAGCTACTGTAGTGTAGTGTATCACTCTGATTGGGCCACGTCTGGCTTGTACAGTCCACATGCAGTGAACAGTTATTTACATTATTATTTAGTTATTATTTATGTTATTTACATGATAATTGATTATCAGCTAAAATGATATCAGGCCTGGTTAGATTGGAGCCACAGTGCAGTGTTTGGTAGTGTGATGTGCATCTTCCAATCAGTCTTCAGGAAAGCAGAGATACAGACCCGGACATCACCCGGCTCAGCACCTGCCGTCTTCTCGGAGGTGTAGTGTCGTAAGCACGTACGCCGCGACTACTCGACATCAAGCTTAAAGCTTAGAGCTTCATCCCAGAGCTCAGCTAGTCCGTCCAGCCAGATTCCAGAGTTTCTCTTCTGCTCTCCTCCTCCGTCGACTGATCAGAGTGTTTTTCTCTCTTTCTATCATAATAACACTGTCTGATCTGTTCTGCTGTTTCTTCTGTCCTCTGCTGAAGAGTCTACATTAGTGTTGCACCGATACCAGTATATGTATCGGTATCAGCGCTGATACTGGCACTTACGCACAGTATCGTATCGCCAAGAGAGAGCGCCGATACCATGAAGCTTATTGACGAAATGCCTGCACATGTTTCTGCATCGTTGCAATTTAGATTTTTTCATTTCTCTGAAACTATTTAATGTGCAGTTACTAAACCAGTAAACGGTTCTTTCAAGGTTATTATATCTGATTCAGAATAAAACATAAACAAATACAACATATAAAAAGTGGAACTCTATAAATATCAGGATTTATAGTCATATATCCAGCACTGAAGTCCGAGTTGGTATCAGTATCGGTACTCGGTATCGGCAGAGACCTGAAAAGCTGGTATCGGTATCGGTATCGCTAAGGAAAAAGTGGTATCGGTGCCTCTCTAGTCTACGTTAACACTTTCACTAGTACTGCGTGCAGCAGAGTTACTCTCCGGTATCATGTGGGTGGTGTCAGGTGTTCCATCAGGATCATCAGAGTTCATTGGCCTTGTATTGTGACCTGCTTGTGAATGAGCCCAGGTCACGTTTCTTCCTCTGTAGTGCATGTTAATCTGTAATCTGGGCTGCATGGGGGTCTCCAGCACTGAGACTGGGGGGTTCATTGATCTCGGTCACTGCGGCTGATTTTACCTGTTGTCCAGGTGGAAGAACGCTCCAAGCTA
Organism: Megaleporinus macrocephalus; assembly: GCA_021613375.1. Classification (NCBI taxonomy): domain Eukaryota; kingdom Metazoa; phylum Chordata; class Actinopteri; order Characiformes; family Anostomidae; genus Megaleporinus; species Megaleporinus macrocephalus. The sequence continues at coordinate 717,200 of CM038727.1, read as the reverse complement.
AACCGCCAGAGTTCTCCAGCCCTGCAACACAAAGTGGCCAATCGAATCTCTGACCCCTCGCTGCCCCCTCGCTCCGAGTCTTTCAGCAGTGGCGGCATCCAGCAGGCCCGGACCCCACCCATGCACCGCTCCGTGGAGCCCCAGGTATGATTTCCAACACACATTATCACCACAGCTGGTACAGTCATGCACTGCAGCACCAGAGCTTTGATCTTGAATCCTGGCTTCTCCAGATGGCCCACCTGGTCTCGGTGAAGTCTCACGGTTCCTCTATGACGGGCTCTCAGTCGCTGCATGACCAGTCTTCCCAGGGCGTCTCGGCTTTCCAGGAGAGCCTGTCGCCCCACCGGCCTCCGATGCCCCGCCAGAATTCCGACCCCACCTCAGAGACGCCCATGCCGCCGCCCCGCGTCACCAGTCGGGAGGAGAAGTTTGACCGCAGCTCCTGGTTAAGGCAGGAAGAGGAACTTCCACCCAAGGTAGTCTGGGCAACATGGCTGATGTGGTTACTACGGTATATTATTATATCAGTAGTTCTGAATAATATTTTAAATCCTGAAGAAAACAGAAGCCTGTTAGCTACATATGAAACAAACACAGAATCCATTTCATATAATATACTAAAGTGATGATAATAACTAGCTAGATATCTCTAACACTATAACGAGGGGTGTATGGTGTCGCCAGTGAATGGCTAGACTTCTTCAACTTCTTTGTAAAGAGCCACAAGCACCAAGGAGCGAAATACCTTATTCATTTATATAAAAACATCCTATCAATACATTATTAGTATATTAACTTATTGGACCCCCTGAATGTCTCAATGTAATAATCAGAGTTGATCACTGTAATGGTCAGAGTTGATCACTGTAATGGTCAGAGTTGATCGCTGTAATGGTCAGAGTTGATCGCTGTAATGGTCAGAGTTGATCACTGTAATGGTCAGAGTTGATCGCTGTAATGGTCAGAGTTGATCACTGTAATGGTCAGAGTTGATCGCTGTAATGGTCAGAGTTGATCACTGTAATGGTCAGAGTTGATCACTGTAATGGTCAGAGTTGATGACTGTAATGGTCAGAGTTGTTCACTGTAATGGTCAGAGTTGATGACTGTAATGGTCAGAGTTGTTCACTGTAATGGTCAGAGTTGATGACTGCAATGGTCAGAGTTGATGACTGTAATGGTCAGAGTTGATGACTGTAATGGTCAGAGTTGATCGCTGTAATGGTCAGAGTTGATCACTGTAATGGTCAGAGTTGATCGCTGTAATGGTCAGAGTTGATGACTGTAATGGTCAGAGTTGATGACTGTAATGGTCAGAGTTGATCGCTGTAATGGTCAGAGTTGATCGCTTTAATGGTCAGAGTTGATCGCTGTAATGGTCAGAGTTGATGACTGTAATGGTCAGAGTTGATGACTGTAATGGTCAGAGTTGATCGCTGTAATGGTCAGAGTTGATCACTGTAATGGTCAGAGTTGATCGCTGTAATGGTCAGAGTTGATGACTGTAATGGTCAGAGTTGATCACTGTAATGGTCAGAGTTGATCACTGTAATGGTCAGAGTTGATCACTGTAATGGTCAGAGTTGATGACTGTAATGGTCATTATTAAAGAGTTATTAGTTTTATTATATTATTACCAATGAAAACTGTCTGTAAAGCATTTTGAGCTGCTGCTGATACGAAAAGTGCTCTATAAATAAATATTTGTATTATTTGTAATTATTATTATTAATAATAATAATAATTATAATTATAATAATAAAAATGAGTTATAACAATAGAGTGAGAGAAAGTTCCTTAATTTGAATTGCACTAAATCCTCTGGATCTGTTTTTAGGTTCCTCAGAGAACCACCTCCATATCTCCAGCTCTAGTAAGGAAGAACTCTCCTGGGAATGGACCGGGAGGTCTTGGACCAAGGCCTGGTTCTCATCTCATCCGAGCCAGGTACACAAAGACCCCGCCCCCTCAGACTCAAACCTGATTAATCCCTGTATTCATCATTGTGAATGTGAGGAAATGATTATTTTAATAATATAAACTGGTCATGCACCGAAACAACAGCCACCCATCAGCAGATCTCAGATCAGTATTTTCTTTCTCGCTGGTCAGACGTATGAAAAGGTGAAAAGGCTAATCTGTATTATTAACAACGCTGACAGCCTTTTGGAAGCCAAAGGCCAATTACTCTCCCCCCCCCCCGAAGCCCCTTTAAGAGGCTGCTAATCTGTCTAATCACCTCTGGCTCCTGCTTCTCCGTTGCTGCAGTAACCCAGACCTGCGCGTTACCTTGGAGACGGGTCTCCCGAGGACGAGCAGCGGGAGCTCCTCCAGCTCCAGCACACCCAGCTCCCAGGGCGGCTCCAGCGAGAGGAACCGGGTGGGAGGTAAGAGCCGCTCAGAGACCCCCAGTGAATAATTCAAGACTTTAACCTCGAACTGCAGCACTGTAGTGATTCACTGTAGTGTGTGTAGTGTGTGTAGTGTGTGTAGTATGTGTAGTGTGTGTAGTATGTGTGTAGTGTATGTAGTGTGTGTAGTGTATGTAGTGTATGTAGTATGTGTAGTGTGTGTAGTATGTGTAGTATATGTAGTGTGTGTAGTATATATAGTGTGTAGTGTATGTAGTGTGTGTAGTGTGTGTAGTGTGTGTAGTGTATGTAGTGTGTGTAGTGTGTGTGTAGTGTATGTAGTGCGTGTAGTGTATGTAGTGTGTGTGTAGTGTATGTAGTGCGTGTAGTGTGTGTAGTGTATGTAGTGTGTGTAGTGTATGTAGTGTGTGTAGTGTGTGTGTAGTGTATGTAGTGTGTGTAGTGTATGTAGTGTGTGTAGTGTATGTTGTGTGTGTAGTGTGTGTAGTGTATGTAGTGTGTGTAGTTTGTGTGTGTAGTGTATGTAGTGTGTGTAGTGTATATAGTGTGTGTGTAGTGTATGTAATGTGTGTAGTGTGTGTAGTATGTGTGTAGTGTATGTAGTGCGTGTAGTGTATGTTGTGTGTGTAGTGTATGTAGTATGTGTGTAGTGTATGTAGTGCGTGTAGTGTATGTAGTGTGTGTAGTGTGTGTAGTATGTGTGTAGTGTATGTAGTGCGTGTAGTGTGTGTAGTGTATGTAGTGTGTGTAGTGTATGTAGTGTGTGTAGTGTGTGTAGTGTATGTAGTGTGTGTAGGGTGTGTAGTGTATGTAGTGTTTGTGTGTAGTGTATGTAGTGCGTGTAGTGTATGTAGTGTGTATGTAGTGCATGTAGTGCGTGTAGTGTGTGTAGTGTATGTAGTGTGTGTAGTGTATGTAGTGTGTGTAGTGTGTGTGTAGTGTGTGTAGTGCGTGTAGTGTATGTAGTGTGTGTGTAGTGTATGTAGTGCGTGTAGTGTGTGTAGTGTATGTAGTGTACGTAGTGTGTGTAGTGTATGTAGTATGTGTTTAGTGTATGTAGTGTGTGTGTAGTGTATGTAGTGTGTGTAGTGTATGTAGTGTGTGTAGTTTGTGTGTGTAGTGTATGTAGTGTGTGTAGTGTATATAGTGTGTGTGTAGTGTATGTAGTGTATGTAATGTGTGTAGTGTGTGTAGTATGTGTGTAGTGTATGTAGTGTGTGTAGTGTATGTTGTGTGTGTAGTGTGTGTAGTGTATGTAGTATGTGTGTAGTGTATGTAGTGCATGTAGTGTGTGTAGTGTATGTAGTGCGTGTAGTGTGTGTAGTGTATGTAGTGCGTGTAGTGTGTGTGTAGTGTATGTTGTGTGTGTAGTTTATGTACATTCGTGGAAGTGCTAGTTTGTGTTGTGTAGGATGCACAAAGACACACAGTACTAACCGTTTGATGCAAAAATATTAAAATAATTATTTAAGATCAAAAACAAGATTTTAATGAACAATTAAACATTAATGAAATAAACCAATTACCATACATTTACCAAATAGTTACTCAGCAATAGGTGGTGTAGTGGTTAGTATGGTGGTGTAGTGGTTAGTATGGTGGTGTAGTGGTTAGTACGGTGGTGTAGTGGTTAGTATGGTGGTGTAGTGGTTAGTATGGTGGTGTAGTGGTTAGTAAGGTGGTGTAGTGGTTAGTATGGTGGTGTAGTGGTCAGTATGGTGGTATAGTGGTCAGTATGGTGGTGTAGTGGTTAGTATGGTGGTGTAGTGGTTAGTATGGTGGTGTAGTGGTTAGTATGGTGGTGTAGTGGTCCGTATGGTGGTGTAGTGGTTAGTATGGTGGTGTAGTGGTTAGTATGGTGGTGTAGTGGTTAGTATGGTGGTGTAGTGGTCAGTATGGTGGTGTAGTGGTTAGTATAGTGGTGTAGTGGTTAGTATGGTGGTGTAGTGGTCAGTATGGTGGTGTAGTGGTTAGTATGGTGGTGTAGTGGTTAGTATAGTGGTGTAGTGGTCAGTATGGTGGTGTAGTGGTTAGTATGGTGGTGTAGTGGTTAGTATGGTGGTGTAGTGGTCAGTATGGTGGTGTAGTGGTTAGTACAGTGGTGTAGTGGTTAGTATAGTGGTGTAGTGGTCAGTATGGTGGTGTAATGGTTAGTCTAGTGGTGTAGTGGTCAGTATGGTGGTGTAGTGGTTAGTATGGTGGTGTAGTGGTCAGTATGATGGTGTAGTGGTTAGTACGGTGGTGTAGTGGTCAGTATGGTGGTGTAGTGGTTAGTACAGTGGTGTAGTGGTCAGTACGGTGGTGTAGTGGTTAGTATGGTGGTGTAGTGGTTAGTATGGTGGTGTTGTGGTTAGTATGGTGGTGTAGTGGTCAGTATGGTGGTGTAGTGGTTAGTACGGTGGTGTAGTGGTTAGTAAGGTGGTGTAGTGGTTAGTACAGTGGTGTAGTGGTTAGTATAGTGGTGTAGTGGTCAGTATGGTGGTGTAGTGGTTAGTATAGTGGTGTAGTGGTCAGTATGATGGTGTAGTGGTTAGTACGTGGTGTAGTGGTCAGTATGATGGTGTAGTGGTTAGTACGGTGGTGTAGTGGTCAGTATGGTGGTGTAGTGGTTAGTACTGTGGTGTAGTGGTCAGTATGGTGGCGTAGTGGTCAGTATGGTGGTGTAATGGTTAGTATGGTGGTGTAGTGGTTAGTACAGTGGTGTAGTGGTCAGTATGGTGGTGTAGTGGTTAGTACAGTAGTGTAGTGGTCAGTATGGTGGTGTAGTGGTCAGTATAGTGGTGTAGTGGTTAGTATGGTGGTGTAGTGGTCAGTATGGTGGTGTAGTGGTCAGTATGGTGGTGTAGTGGTTAGTATGGTGGTGTAGTGGTCAGTATGGTGGTGTAGTGGTCAGTATGGTGGTGTAGTGGTCAGTATAGTGGTGTAGTGGTTAGTATGGTGGTGTAGTGGTCAGTATGGTGGTGTAGTGGTCAGTATAGTGGTGTAGTGGTTAGTATGGTGGTGTAGTGGTCAGTATGGTGGTGTAGTGGTCAGTATGGTGGTGTAGTGGTCAGTATGGTGGTGTAGTGGTTAGTATGGTGGTGTAGTGGTCAGTATGGTGGTGTAGTGGTCAGTATGGTGGTGTAGTGGTTAGTATGGTGGTGTAGTGGTCAGTATGGTGGTGTAGTGGTCAGCACTGTCTCCTCACAGTAAGATGATCTGGGTTGGATTCCCGGTCCGGGTGGTTCTGTGTGTGTAGGTGTGAGTGTTTGTGTGAGTGTGTGTGTGTGTGTGTGTGTGTGTGTGTGTGTAGGTGTAAGTGTGTGTGAGTGTGTGTGTGTGTGTGTGTAGGTGTAAGTGTGTGTGTGTGTGTGTGTGTGTGAGTGTGTGAGGTGTGAGTGTGTGTTGGTGATGTGATGGACTGGTGACCTGTCCATGGTGTACCCCGTCTTTATCACCACAGGTTCCGGTAAGCCTGAAGGCTCCCCAGCTATTTCCCAGGAGGCCAAGCCCAAAACCCAGGAGGAGAGCAGGGAGGTGACCAGACCCAGCCGACCAGCGGTAAGCGACCAGTTACACACCGGTTTACTGTAATAACTGACCGATCTGACTGTATCTGACTGTATCTGATTATATCTGACTGTATCTGATTGTATCTGATTACGTCTAATGATATCTGACTGTATCGGATTATATCTGACTGTATCTGATTATATATGATGCTATCTGACTGTATCTGATTATATCTGACTGTATCTGATTATATATGATGCTATCTGACTGTATCTGATTATATCTGACGGTATCTGACTGTATCTGATTATATCTGATTTTATCACATGGTCCTCTGTGTAAACACTCTGTACCTCTGATATCAGGAACCTGATCTAGTGATGTATCAGTGCTGCACTGTAG
>CM038727.1:630639-709932 GCA_021613375.1 Megaleporinus macrocephalus | reverse complement strand
AAAAAACACAGGGGTAATAACTTTATCAAAGTTAGTCTAACATAGAAACACAATTTACATTGCACTGGAAAGTCTTCATAATCTTTCTTTTTTATTTTTGTTATGTTGAGCTGTTAAAATAAAAATAAATTTCAGTTTTTCTCCTTTAATCTGCACTCAAACATCCATAAACAGAGTGAAAACAGAATTTCAGGAGGAAAAACTAAAATTGACGTAAATACTTAATACTTAACTGATTACAGCCTCCAGTCTTGTTATGTATGATGTTTGCACACCTGATTTTGCATAGCCATGTTTAAGTCTCTCCAGAGATGTTCTGTTGGGTTCAGGACTGTTGGGTAGCTGGACCACTCAAGCACATTCACAGGGTCATCCCGAAGCCCCTCCTGTTGTTTTAGCTGTGTGCTTAGGGTCGTTATTCGGTTGGAAGGTGAACCTTTAGCCCAGTCTGAGGTCCCGAGTGCTCTGGATCAGGTATTTATTAAGAATATCTCTTTTTTCCATTTGCACACAGGAACTTTGGAGCTTGGCAAGAGTGAGCAGTGGTTACTCTCTCAGCAGGGCTGAATACTTTGGTGAAGCATCTGGCTCTAGGAAGAGTCCTGGTTGTTCTAGATTTCTTCCATTTGAGAACATTGTGCTCCTTCAGCACGTTTTTGTAGACGTCTCTAGATCTTCTCTACACAATCCTGACTCTGAGCTGTACAGGCAGAGCTTGGGTTTCGATCTGATATGCGTGGTTAGCTGTGAGATCTTCTATAAACAGTGTGTGTTTTTCCAAATCACGTCCCAGTTCAGGTGTGATAGAAAAGAATCTGAATACTTACGCCAAACTAATAACTCATACTTTAGTTTTTCCTTTTCAATAAACTTCTGTTTCACTTTCTCATCATGAGAAACCTCACTATGAGGTACTGAGTGCAGATTAATGGAGATTGATTTCTTTTTTATTTTAGCATCTCAACATAACAAAACCTGAAAAAAGAGACTTTCCGAAAGCAATGTATACATTCTATACGTTCTGTATACGTTCTGTATACGTTCTATACGATCTGTATATGTTCTATACGCTACAAGTTTCTGCAAATCACTTCTTTTCTCATTTCTTTTACTGTAGTATTCGGAGATGTGGATGGATATTCCCAGAGGGTGTGATTACAGTGTGTGACTTTACACACACACACACACACACACACACACACCCACACCACACACCCACATATCTTACTGTCAATCAACAAAACTTTTCGGGGAAACAGTCAGACAGAACTGTTCTTTGGAAACAAATTAATTCTAAAATGTTTACACAAAGCTTTAAATAATAAGCCCCTAAGAAATCCATGTACCACACAAGTCCATTCGCATTTCACCTCAGCTGGAATCTTCTCCAGATAACGAACATGTCTGTTACGGTGAAGATGTTTTATTTTAGTCTGATGTTTCACTAAATTCACTACATAACGATTAATTAATGACTTCACCTGTTTGAAAGCAGCTTCTCAGTATCAGCAGAAGTCACATAACCAACAGCAGTGTGGACAGTCTGGACAGTTTGAGGTGTGGTCACTTCAGCGACTGTGAAGACCTCAGTAAGCCCATTACAGTTTATACAGTGTTGAGAGTATGCATCAACTATGGGATTGTATAGGACGTACATAGTCATATCACAATGCTTTCGCTCTTTCTGAATTACATTCCAGTGGCACCCTGTAGACCTGCTTCATCCTTAGATTATTTCTGATCCAGACACGGTCCAGCGTTGACCAGCTCATCCTACTAATATTTAGAAATGTCTCATTGTTTTCTATTATTTTTCTTTGTATTCTCTGTAATGTTATGGTGTTATTTTCATGTTTATGATTCAGTTTCCTGTTCAGGAGACAGAAGACGTTCCCGTCCAGCTTGTGTTGCTTATCTTTCAGTTCTGCAATACAAAGAGTAAAATACTGTAAATACTGTGTAGGAATACAAAGTATAAATACATTTCCCAAATACTTGAAACATACTTTACGTTTACAGTGCTACAGATCAGTCCACAGGCAGTATTGTACTGCTGTACTCATTGAGTACTGTATTGATATGCAGTACTGTACTGCTGTACTCATTGAGTACTGTATTGATATGCAGTACTGTACTACTGTACTTATTGAGTACTGTATTGATATGCAGTACTGTACTGCTGTACTTATTGAGTACTGTACTGATATGCAGTACTGTACTACTGTACTCATTGAGTACTGTATTGATATGCTCACCTGCTCACCTGCTCAGATTTGTCTGTACTCTTTGCCCAGCCTCCCTCGTTGTTAGGCCATGGCTCAGATCTCAGAGATGATGGTCCTTGGCCTTCCTCGTCCTCCCCATCCTCCTCCTCTTACTCTCACTCCTATGGCTCTGCCTCTGTTTCCAATGTTGGCATCCATTGCTCCAAAACAGAAGAGCTTAAAGTTCTGATTGCTAATTGTAAACCTGTAACAGGTGTTTGCTCATGTGGTGAGTAAGTGTGCATAGTGGGGCAATTAATTTTAGGGTTTTAAATAATAGTGTGTTTCTTGTGAAAACGAGATTTTTTAATGAAAATTGTGTGAAGTGTTTTTAAAGTAGTGTTTGTTTAAGAACTGTAGTTTGAGAGTAAAGCAGGAATTAAGCTTGTAGTTCAGTAGAACTGGGTCAGGGCGTTGGTGAATGAGTTACATGTCAAGTCAAGTCAAGTCAATTTTATTTATATAGCGCTTTTTACAACGATGTTGTCTCAAAGCAGCTTTACAGAGTTTTGAAAACAGTTATAACATATATCCCCCAGTGAGCAAGCCAGAGGCAACAGTGGCAAGGAAAAACTCCCTCAACTGGAGGAAGAAACCTTGGGAGGAACCAGACTCACAGACTAACCCTAGAGACTCACACTCTCTCTAGAAAGTGAATAAAGATATTTGTCTAATAACCTCAGAAACTACCAGAATCAGATCAGGTTTATACAGAACTATACTGGAACGTTAGTAAAGGTGAGTTAGTGTTCAGTGTTGCGTGAATGACACTGAAAATACAATAAAACTTCCAAAAAGTCCAAGTGATAATACAGTTTCTTATTTATTTATTTATTTATTACACTAAATACATACTGACCTTTGATTTCCCGCCATAACATTCCTGTTAGACTGCAGTCTGGAATTCTGCAGACATTCCCAACATTTCTTCTGCTTCCACCGTTCCTTGCAAATTATGTATATGAATTGTGGTCTTTCTGATGGACCACCTCCTGTTGAGGTTCGGTTCACAGATGGGCACCTGTAATGCGGCCCCCACGTGCTTCTCATGTGGAAATGAGTTTCTTATGATGGAATGTTTTTTCTGTTTAAACTATATCCATCCATGTGATCTGTGTTCAGGATCCTTTAAACAGGCAGAGATCTTCTTCCTGGTGAGAAGTGGATTCTCCATGCAATCTTTCCGTACGTACTACTCCTGTTCACAGTTTGCTCGATGGTGAACTTGTGAATACTAACACTGGTCCTGCAGGTCCTTAAGGCTCTCTATAAATACATCTGTTTTAAACATAGTAACCATCACGGCCCTCATGCTTCTGTGTGTCCTTTATCTTCACATGTATGTTACAGCCCAGAGTGAAAAGTTGATGGTGGAGCAGACTGAATTTATCTACATATTGTGAACGAGGTGCTGGTCTGTGAGGACATTAAATACTTTGACATGTGTAGGTAAAATTCTTTTCACCCATTGGAGGAACTTCTGCTGAATGTGTGATAAAGAGTAAGTCTTGCGTCTGGTTTGTCATGATCTCCACTGCTGCGCTCCCTTCACTGGCTTCCTGTAGCTGCTCGCATTCAGTTCTGATGCCTACAAAGCCCAGAATGGACCAGCTCCTCCTGACCTTATGACAATGGTCAAAAGTTCAACCGCACCTCGAGCCCTTCGAGCTTCAAGTACGGTTCGGCTTGACCCGCCATCACTCAAGATTCATAGAAGACACGCAACAAAACACTTCTCTGTCCTGGAGCCCAGATGGTGGAATGAACCTCCACTGGCTGTCCGAACAACGAACTCTCTCGCGGTCTTCAAACGCAGACTGAAGACCACCGTCTCTTTGTAAAGCACTTATAATCACTAATATACTAAAGTACTGGTATAAACTGTAATTGCACTTTATCTTCTAGGAGCACTGACTAAGTACTGCACTTGTACTGTATGTGGTCTTGTATTTGTTCTCTTCTCTGTAGGTGTTCTGTAGGTGTAGGTGTTCCAGTCTTGCTAGGTATTGCATTGTCTTTTTTCTAGGTATCAGCACTGGCCCTGTGTTTATGGCAGTGTTTGAGTTTAAGAGTAGTTTGGACTTAAACCTGTTTGTACTAGATAGAGATTCATACTCTAACTGAACACTAAGTCGCTTTGGATAAGAGCGTCTGCTAAATGCCGATCCGACTTTGATCTTATTTACTTAAATAAAATGAAAATTTTAGTCTTATTTGTTTAAATTGGTTCTCTTTACCTACTTTTAGAAAATCTGAAGTTTTGCTTGAGTGCTCCTGCTATTCTGCAAAGTCAGGTTAGTTATGTAATGGATGGGGGTGGCAGGATGGGTTCAGTGAATCTTCATGAATTTCATCTTAACCTATGTGTGCAGGAAGCACTGTGACTTGTAATAACAAGAGGGTCTGATTACATACCCAGTGGCGCTTTAATCGTCTTTGTTGTTTTACTGCTCTCGTTGTGGCTTGAGGGGAGTTCGGGCATGTTGCAGACCAGAAGAGCGCTCAGGTATAAATCACGGCTGCACCACTGCCGCTATAACCGCACACTGAAACAGTGTCAAGACTTCATCTTTTGAGACCACAGAGAACTCTGCAGACGTTCAGGTGAGACGGTCGTATTACTGAGCACTGTGTAGCGACAAAAGAAGAAAGTAAACACACATCTGGAATCAAACAGGCTTGTTTAGTTATGTAAGATGTGAAGTACTGTCTGTGCAGTGAGTATAGTTTGTACAGTGAGTAGGGTTTGTACAGTGAGTAGGGTTTGTACAGTGAGTACAGTTTGTACAGTGAGTATAGTTTGTACAGTGAGTATAGTTTGTACAGTGAGTAGGGTTTGTGCATTGAGTAGGGTTTGTGCAGTGAGTATAGTTTGTACAGTGAGTAGGGTTTGTACAGTGAGTATAGTTTGTACAGTGAGTATAGTTTGTGCAGTGAGTATAGTTTGTACAGTGAGTAGGGTTTGTACAGTGAGTATAGTTTGTACAGTGAGTATAGTTTGTACAGTGAGTAGGATTTGTGCAGTGAGTACAGTTTGTACAGTGAGTATAGTTTGTACAGTGAGTAGGGTTTGTGCAGTGAGTAGGGTTTGTACAGTGAATAGGGTTTGTACAGTGAGTATAGTTTGTACAGTGAGTAGGGTTTGTACAGTGAGTACAGTTTGTACAGTGAGTATAGTTTGTACAGAGAGTTGGGTTTGTACAGTGAGTACAGTTTGTACAGTGAGTATAGTTTGTACAGTGAGTAGGGTTTGTACAGTGAGTATAGTTTGTGCAGTGAGTATAGTTTGTGCAGTGAGTATAGTTTGTACAGTGAGTAGGGTTTGTACAGTGAGTATAGTTTGTACAGTGAATAGGGTTTGTACAGTGAGTATAGTTTGTACAGTGAGTAGGGTTTGTGCAGTGAGTAGGGTTTGTGCAGTGAGTATAGTTTGTACAGTGAGTAGGGTTTGTACAGTGAGTATAGTTTGTACAGTGAGTAGGGTTTGTGCAGTGAGTAGGGTTTGTGCAGTGAGTATAGTTTGTACAGTGAGTATAGTTTGTGCAGTGAGTAGGGTTTGTGCAGTGAGTAGGGTTTGTACAGTGAGTAGGGTTTGTGCAGTGAGTAGGGTTTGTGCAGTGAGTATGGTTTGTACAGTGAGTATAGTTTGTACAGTGAGTAGGGTTTCTGCAGTGAGTAGGGTTTGTACAGTGAGTAGGGTTTGTGCAGTGAGTAGGGTTTGTACAGTGAGTATAGTTTGTACAGTGAGTATAGTTTGTACAGTGAGTAGGGTTTGTACAGTGAGTAGGGTTTGTGCAGTGAGTGGGGGTTGTGCAGTGAGTATAGTTTGTACAGTAAGTAGGGTTTGTACAGTGAGTAGGGTTTGTACAGTGAGTAGGGTTTGTGCAGTGAGTATAGTTTGTGCAGTGAGTATAGTTTGTACAGTGAGTAGGGTTTGTACAGTGAGTATAGTTTGTACAGTGAGTAGAGTTTGTACAGTGAGTATAGTTTGTACAGTGAGTATAGTTTGTGCAGTGAGTATAGTTTGTACTGTGAGTAGGGTTTGTACAGTGAGTATAGTTTGTACAGTGAGTATAGTTTGTACAGTGAGTAGGATTTGTGCAGTGGGTATAGTTTGTACAGTGAGTAGGGTTTGTGCAGTGAGTATAGTTTGTACAGTGAGTATAGTTTGTACAGTGAGTAGGGTTTGTGCAGTGAGTAGGGTTTGTGCAGTGAGTATAGTTTGTACAGTGAGTAGGGTTTGTACAGTGAGTATAGTTTGTGCAGTGAGTATAGTTTGTGCAGTGAGTATAGTTTGTACAGTGAGTAGGGTTTGTGCAGTGAGTATAGTTTGTACAGTGAGTAGGGTTTGTACAGTGAGTAGGGTTTGTACAGTGAGTATAGTTTGTGCAGTGAGTAGGGTTTGTACAGTGAGTATAGTTTGTACAGTGAGTAGGGTTTGTACAGTGAGTATAGTTTGTACAGTGAGTAGGGTTTGTACAGTGAGTAGGGTTTGTACAGTGAGTATAGTTTGTACAGTGAGTATAGTTTGTACAGTGAGTAGGGTTTGTACAGTGAGTATAGTTTGTACAGTGAGTATAGTTTGTACAGTGAGTAGGGTTTGTACAGTGAGTATAGTTTGTGCAGTGAGTATAGTTTGTGCAGTGAGTATAGTTTGTACAGTGAGTAGGGTTTGTACAGTGAGTAGGGTTTGTGCAGTGAATATAGTTTGTACAGTGAGTAGGGTTTGTACAGTGAGTAGGGTTTGTACAGTGAGTATAGTTTGTACAGTGAGTATATTTTGTGCAGTGAGTATAGTTTGTGCAGTGAGTATAGTTTGTACAGTGAGTAGGGTTTGTACAGTGAGTATAGTTTGTACAGTGAGTATAGTTTGTACAGTGAGTATGTATGTAAGTATGAAGTAGTCTGAACAGATGGAAGATGATGGTTTCCATCTCTCCATCTCTCTCTCTCTCTCTCTCTCCATCTCTCTCTCTCTCTCTCTCTCTCTCTCCATCTCTCTCTCTCCATCTCTCTCTCTCTCTCTCTCTCTCCATCTCTCTCTCTCTCTCTCCGTCTCTCTCTCTCTCCATCTCTCTCTCTCTCCATCTCTCTCTCTCTCTCTTTCTCCATCTCTCTCTCTCTCTCCATCTCTCTCTCTCTCCATCTCTCTATCTCTCTATCTCTCTCTCTCTCTCTCTCTCTCTCTGTGTAATTCCATCTCTCGTTCTTTCTCTCTCAGCCAAGTCTAAGCTGGAGAATGCCATTGTGGCGATATCGGACGTGTTTGAAGCGTACGCTTTTAAAGATAATGAAAAGGCGAGACTGAATGTAGATGAGCTCTTTCGTCTGGTCATGGATCATCTCTTCAGCCCCGAGTTCAAGGTGAGACCATGTTTTCTTTTAGGTCATACTGCATAACTAGAAAACTTATTCTGTGTTTATCTGGATGAATGAATAGAAAGGTGGTTATAAAGTAGTCACGCCTTCTTTATTTCCCCCTAACCGTGTAAATTATTAGTTTCTCTCTGATGACATTTCTTATAAATATATTAGATAAAAGCTAATTACACTGCATGAGAACGTAATAATTTAACTTCAGAGTTTAGAGAAATGAAGGAGCTGCTTATGATCTGAAATGGTTTTAGAACTCTTAACTGATGTAATATGTGGACACTGTACTGCAGCATACTGTGTTTTACTGAAAGAATCTTTTTTATCTCCTAGAGTAAGATAGACAGAGCAGACATCGACAACGCCTTGAAGAAAATCGACAAGAACGAGGACGGAAAATTGTACGTGCATGAGTTCAGTCAGTTTGTGGCTCATCTCGCCACCTGCTACTTCCGTAAGAAGCAAGGCTGGTCCAAATAAGCCGTGTTCTGTCCTCCTCGTGGTCTAATGTAGACCCCTCACAGTGAACACAATAAACCAGAACCAAAAACTTAAAGAGTCTCAGGTGTTGTACTTTGTGTAACTCACTGCTCTTGTATTATAAACTTTGGGATATCAGTCTGTAACAAATTCACTGCATTACATACTCATGTTAAAATGGGTCGATGAGGTTCTGTTATCTACAGAACAAAGGAAGTGAACCACAGAGTCAGAAACAGTAGCAGCATCTAAAGGCATGTATATTTGTGTAGTTTTATGAACTAATAAGTATGAGCATTACTGGTTAGCGAGATTACCATTGTAGCTCCAGTGCAAAAGGTAAAGAAGCAAACTTTAAAGATCAACACATCTGGTATAATCTAGAGAAAGGGCAGGGCCAGCGCAAACCAGCCTGTTTCCGAGTAAGAGTGACTCAATTTTCTAAGCTCAGGTCTGACGCCAGGTACATAACGTAGTAAACATACTTTTCCATTAGTTTAATATTATGTTGTATCGAAACGGCTTCTACTACCAGACCTACCCTGACATATTCTGATTTTATATCTCTATCAGTTAATCCCCATATCTGATTTCATACTCTTAGAACATCACTATCATTGTTTGAATGTAGCTTTTGTCCTGCTATGTTCTCATAATAAAGTAATTGTTGTATTAAAATCACCTTGACTGTGTGTACTGTGGGGTTCAGGTAATTCCCTGACAACAAGTTCTTTGATTTAAACTTTAATTAAACCCAATTTTAACCACTGATAAAAGTGTTTTAATCAACCCTTGAGTGATTCCCTACACAGCCTTGTCTGTACATCCTCATACACATACCAATGATCCCGCCCTCGGCCCCCATCCTCATACCTCTACCAATGATCTGGCCTGTCTCCCCATCCTCATACCCCTATGATCTAATAATCTGCTGTAAATAAACTAGAAATATTCTGGTGTAAATAAACTAGTGTAAATTGACTAGAAATAATTAGACTACAAATAAAAGTGTAAATAAACAGAAAATAAAATAGTGTTAATAAACTACAAATAAACTAGTGTATAAACACCATCACCACCACTGTAAACACCATCATCACCACTATAAACACCATCACCACCACAGTAAACACCATCATCACCACAGTAAACACCATCACCACCACAGTAAACACCATCATCACCACAGTAAACACCATCATCACCACAGTAAACACAATCACCACCACAGTAAACACCATCATCACCACAGTAAACACCATCACCACTACAGTAAACACAATCATCACCACAGTAAACACCATCACCACCACAGTAAACACAATCATCACCACAGTAAACACCATCACCACCACAGTAAACACCATCACCACCACAGTAAACACCATCACCACCACCACTGTAAACACCATCACCACCACTGTAAACCCCATCTGAACCATTTTACACCAAAACACTCTCAATCTTACCTCAGTCTCTGATGGACATGTCAGCAGCACACAACTAGGTGGCACCACAGACAAGCAAACACCTTTGCTGTCTTATGTGCTTTTCAAATGGAGAGGGGACCCAACAGTTTTACACAATTGTTACAAACACATACACACACATACACAAACATACACACTCATACACACACATACACACTCATACACACACATACACACATATACACACACATACACACTCAAACACACACATACACACTCATACACACTCATACACACATACACACACATGCACACTCATACACACTAATACACACTCATACACACACATGCACACTCATACACACTCATACACACTCATACACACACCCATACACACTCACACACACTTATACACTCATACACACTCATACACACTTATACACAATCATACACACATACACACACATACACACTCATACACACACATACATACTCATACACACACATACACACTCATACACACTCATACACACACATACACACACATACACACTCATACACACACATACACACTCATACACACACATACACACTCATACACACATATACACACTCATGCACACTCATACACACACATACACACTCATACACACTCATACACACATACACACTCATACACACACATACACACTCATACACACTCATACACACTCACACTCATACACACACATACACACACTCACACTCATACACACACCCATACACACTCACACACACTCATATACACACACATACACACTCACATACACACTCATACACACACATACACACTCATACACGATCACACTCATACACACATATACACACTCATACACACACATACACACTCATACACACACATACACAAACATTCACACTCATACACACTCATACACACACATACACACTCACACACATACACACTCATACACACATACACACTCATACATACTCATACACACATACACACACATACACACTCATACACACACATACACACACATATACACACTCACATACACACTCATACACAAACACATACTCATACACACACATACACACTCATACACAATCACACTCATACACACACATACACACTCATACACACTCATACACACATACACAAACATACACAATCATACACACATACACACTCATACACACTCATATACACACACATACACACTCACATACACACTCATACACACACATACACACTCATACACACTCACACTCATACACACACATACACACTCATACACGATCACACTCATACACGCACATACACACTCACACACACACATACACACTCATAAACACACATACACACACATACACACTCATACACACACATGCACACTCACACTCATACACACACATACACACTCATACACACATACACACTCATACATACTCATACACACACATACACACTCACATACACACTCATACACACACATACACATTCATACACAATCGCACTCATACACAAACATACACACTCATACACAATCACACTCATACACACATACACACTCATACACACTCACACTCATACATACACATACACATTCATACACATACATACACACTCATACACACTCATACACACACACATACACTCACATACACACTCATACACACACATACACACTCACACTCATACACACATACACACTCAGACACACTCACACTCATACACACACATACACACTCATACACACACATACACACTCATACTCATACATACATACACAGTCACACTCATACACACACATACACAATCACACTCATACACATTCATACACACTCACACTCATACACACACATAAACACTCATACACATAAATAGACACACACATACACAATCACACACACATACACACTTATACACACACATACACACTCACTCACACTCATACATACACATACACATACACATTCATACACATACATAGACACACACATACACAATCACACACACACATACACACTCACACTCATACACACACATACACACTCACACTCATACACACACATACACACTCATATGCATACATAGACACACATGTACACAATCACACACACACATTCACACTCACACTCATACACACACATACACACTCACACTCATACACACACATGCACACTCATACACACTCATACACACTCATACACACACATACACACACATACACACTCATACACAATCACACTCATACACACACATACACACTCATACACAATCACACTCATATACACACATACACACTCATACACACTCACACTCATACATACACATACACATTCATACACATACATACACACTCATACACACTCATACACACACACATACACTCACATACACACTCATACACACACATACACACTCACACTCATACACACATACACACTCAGACACACTCACACTCATACACACACATACACACTCATACACACACATACACACTCATACTCATACACATTCATACACACTCACACTCATACACACACATAAACACTCATACACATAAATAGACACACACATACACAATCACACACACATACACACTTATACACACACATACACACTCACTCACACTCATACATACACATACACATACACATACACATTCATACACATACATAGACACACACATACACAATCACACACACACATACACACTCACACTCATACACACACATACACACTCATACACACTCACACTCATACACACACATAAACACTCACACTCATACACACACATACACACTCACACTCATACACACACATACACACTCATATGCATACATAGACACACATGTACACAATCACACACACACATTCACACTCACACTCATACACACACATACACACTCACACTCATACACACATACACACTCTCACTCATACAAACTCACACATACACACTCATACACACACACACTTACACACATACACACACACACACTCACACTCATACACACACATACACACTCATACACACTAACACTAATACACACACATACACACTCACAATCATACACACACACATACACTCACATTCATACACACACATACACACTCATACACATACATAGACACACATACACAATCACACAAACACACATTCACACTCACACTCATACACACACATACACACTCACACTCATACACACACATCCACACTCATACACACATATAAACACTCATAAACATAAATAGACACACACATACACAATCACACACACATACACACACATACACACTCACACTCATACATACACATACACACTCATACACATATATAGACACACACATACACAATCACACATACACAATCACATTCATATACATACATAGACACACATACACAATCACACATACACACACACTCGTACACACACATACACACACATACACACTCACACTCATACATACTCACACACACATACACACTCACACTCATACACACACACTTACACACATACACACACACTCACTTATACATACACAATCATACACACACTCACACATACACACTCAGACACATACATACACATACACACTCAAACACACACACTCACACTCATAAAAACACACTCACACTCATACACACATACTCACACTCATATATACAAATCATACTCAAACACACACACTCATAGACACACATACACACACAGACTCACTCATATATACACAATCATACACACACACATACACACTCATACACACACACACATTCACCATCACAATCATACACACACACATACACACTCATACACACACACATTCACCATCACAAACATACACACACATACACACTCATACACACACACATTCACCATCACAACCATACACACACACAATCATACACATACTCACACACATGCACACACACACACTCATACATACACAATCATACACACTCGCACACATACACAATCACACTTATACACACACACACAAATACACAATTATGCACACACACAAACGGATATATACACAATCACAATCATACACACACAATTACAATCATGCACACATACATACACACACACTCATGCATACACAATCACAATCATATATACACACACACATACACACTCACACTCATACACACACACACATACACACTCACACTCATACACACACATACACACACACATACATACATACACACACATAGACACAAACACACACTTATACATACACAATCATACACACACATACACACACATACGCACTCATACACATACATACACATACACACTCACACTCATACACACACTCACACTCATATATACACACTCACACTCATACACACACACTCACACTCATACATACACAATCACACTCATACACACACGCTGACACACATAGACACACATACACACACACTCATACATACACAATCACAATCATACACACACTCACACACATGCACACATACACTTACTCATACATACACAATCATACACACACACATACACACACATACACAATCACAATCAGACACACACGCACATACACACTCATACATACACACACACACATACATACACATACACGCACATACACACACACAGTAGTGCTTTTACACTTTATTATTAAATATTAAACAGTATTAATAGAGTAAGTAGTGCTTTTACACTTTATTATTAAATATTAAACAGTATTAATAGAGTAAGTAGTACTTTCACACTTTATTATTAAATATTAAACAGTATTAATAGAGTAAGTAGTGCTTTTACACTTTATTATTAAATATTAATCAGTATTAATAGAGTAAGTAGTGCTTTTACACTTTATTATTAAATATTAATCAGTATTAATAGAGTAAGTAGTGCTTGTTACACTTTATTATTAAATATTAAACAGTATTAATAGAGTAAGTAGTACTTTCACACTTTATTATTAAATATTAAACAGTATTAATAGAGTAAGTAGTGCTTTTACACTTTATTATTAAATATTAATCAGTATTAATAGAGTAAGTAGGACTTTTACACTTTATTATTAAATATTAATCAGTATTAATAGAGTAAGTAGTGTTTTTACACTTTATTATTAAATATTAATCAGTATTAATATAGTAAGTAGTGCTTTTACACTTTATTATTAAATATTAATCAGTATTAATAGAGTAAGTAGTGCTTTTACACCTTTATTATTAAATATTAATCAGTATTAATAGAGTAAGTAGTGCTTTTACACTTTATTATTAAATATTAAACAGTATTAATAGAGTAAGTAGTGCTTTTACACTTTATTATTAAATATTAATCAGTATTAATAGAGTAAGTAGTACTTTCACACTTTGTTATTAAATATTAAACAGTATTAATAGAGTAAGTAGTGCTTTTACACTTTATTATTAAATATTAATCAGTATTAATAGAGTAAGTAGTACTTTCACACTTTATTATTAAATATTAAACAGTATTAATAGAGTAAGTAGTGCTTTTACACTTTATTATTAAATATTAATCAGTATTAATAGAGTAAGTAGTGCTTTTACACTTTATTATTAAATATTGTCACACCTTGCTTGCAGGTGAGGGTAGAAATGCTCCGCGAAGGTTGCGAATTAAAACGATGGCAAAACCACAAAAACACATTCAGTGCAAAGGTGTTTAATTGGTGAAGGAGAAAAAAAAAATCCAAAAAATTAGGAAATAGGAAACAACAAACAAACAAACAAACAAACAAACAAACAAAAATCCATTTACAGGGTAAGTATGCAACTTTCGGAAAACAACAATTTTTCCCCCCCTGTGCACATTGGCTCAACTACCAACCAGTCCCTCCTTTGACTCAAATGAAGCCCTTAAATATCCTCCCACAGATATCCTAGACCAGCACACACCATTTATTCTCCTCTGCAGGGGAGACAATAATGATAAAAGAAAGTTACTGGTTTATTAAAATACAGAATCCCGGCAATACTGGTTTTAAATGGACAGTCCTAAACACAAGTTTCAAAGTTGCAGAAAAAAAAATACAAAACAATTTACATAACAAAAACATTTCAGACTGCCTAAACCCCATGAACCCCCCCTTCCAAATGGAACACTCCAACATGGTCCTACTGGGCATGTCTGAATTTGCCCAGGCATTATTTAAGGATAGCTCCAAACATGGCCTGGGGCCTTTTCCCCAGACCAGGACCCTAAGGTACAAGCCCCTGTAAGTATGCTACTCCTTTAAAGATGCAAGGTTCATGTTTTAACTGTAAAAAGGTGAGATCAAACCAAGCTAGCAAATGTAAATATTGCAATATGAGGGAGTAGAAACAGCTGCAATAGCTGCTCAAATAGTGAGGAAGAGTGCATGAACCACTGTAAACTAGAGCAGGGACAGAACGGGACTGAATAAAGGGGAAAAATGGAAAGGCATGGAGTTAACTAGTTTGTTCGTTCTGTCACATCACCCCTCCCACCTCTCCTGGATTGCACAAGGTAGGCAATCGGGACAGATAATCTGCCATGACATTCTGGCGCCCAGTTCTGTGGCGGATTTGAAAGGCAAAAGGCTGCAGCGCCAAGTACCACCTGGTGATGCGTGAATTATGGTCCCTTCATCGAATTTATCCAAGTCAGAGCCTTGTGGTCAGTCTCTAGTATGAATTCTCGCCCCCAAACAGATAATAACGAAGACTCTCCAAGGCCCATTTGATGGCAAGAGCCTCCTTTTCCACCGTGGAATATCTCGTCTCCCTCGGCAATAGCTTCCTACTAAGGTACAACACAGGCTGTACTTGTTCTTCAGTACATTGTAGCAGGGACAGCTCCAATTCCAATGGCTGAAGCATCAACTTGCACCATGAATGACTTGGTAAAATCTGGGCTGACTAGAACTGGTTTGGAGCACAAAGCATTCTTAAGAACTGTGAATGACCTCTCACAGGCATTTGTCCACCGGGACCGGGTTCTTTCCAGACTTAAGGGTCAATTCAGTTAGTGGGGCAGCAAGGGTAGCAAACTGAGGGATAAGTCGACGATACCATCCAACCAAGCCCAAGGAAAGACCGCACTTGTTTCTTGGTGTGAGGTCGGGGACTATTTTTAATAGCTTCCACCTTGTCCACTTGTGGTTGAATCAAACCCTTTCCCACTTGGTATCCTAGGTACCGGGTATCTGCCTGACCCCATTGACATTTGGCCACATTGAGTGTCAAACTCGCACTGTCAATGCATTTAAGCACAGCGTCAACATGCTTGAGATGATCATCCCAGGTACTGCTGATATCACCACATCATCAAGATATGCTGAGCAAAAATCTTCACAACCTCTCAAATCACGGTCCATCAACCGCTGAAAGGTTGCTGGAGCACCATGAAGTCCAAAAGGCATGACTGTTGAAGTGGAAAAGACCCTAAGGGAGTGCGGAATGCTGTATATTCCCGAGACTCAGCTGTCAGCGGAACCTGCCAGTACCCTTTACATAGGTCAAGGGTTGTTATATACTGCGCACGTCCAAGCCGCTCCAACAAGTCATCAATTCTGGGCATTGGGTAAGCATCAAACCTTGAAATTGCATTGATTTTTCTGAAGTCAATGCAAACACGCAGGGACCCATCAGGCTTTGGAACAGTCACTATTGGGCTACACCATTCGCTATCCGAGGGCTCAATGACACCTAACTCCAACATAGTACGAATCTCCGCCTTAAGAGGCTCAGCCAATCTTTCTGGGACTCAATAAGGCCTTTGCCGGATTGGAGTATCCTCTTTAAGATGTATAGTATGCTGTGCCATGTTTGTACACCCAGGGCTAGATTGGAAAATGGAGGGATATTGTTGTAGTACTTGGGTTAAATCCATCTGTTGCTGAGGTGCCAAATGGTTCAGTTTCAGCTCACTTGAAGACCTCCAAGAGGGCAGCTGATCCATCACATCTCCACCATCCTCGTCCACTTGCTGGACCAACAGAACAAGGTTCGGTTCGTTGTGCTCCTTCCACTCTCTCATGAGGTTAACGTGATATGTCTGTGATTTTTTTTCCCCTTGTCAGGATGAAGCACTTCATAGGTCACAGGTCCTTGCTTCTTCAGGACCTCAAACGGCCCCTGCCATTTTGCCAGAAGCTTGTTAGTGGAGGTAGGAAGTAGCAAAAGGATTTTCTGACCAGGTTTAAATTCACGTAGGCGGGCTTTCTGGTCATACCAGGTTTTCTGGCTCTGCTGGGCTCTTTCCAGGTGAAGATGGGCCTGCTCTCTATAGGACTCCAGGCGATCCCTCATCTGCAGCACAAAGTTGACAATGCCTTTCTCGTTCCCAACTTCAGGCTTGTCCTCCCACTGTTGGCGCAAGAGATCAAGGGGTCCCTGAACAGACCACCCATAAAGGAGCTCAAACGCAGAAAACCCAAGTGAAGCTTGAGGTACTTCCCGATATGCATAAAGTAGAAAAGGTAGCCATTTATCCCAGTCTTTTCCAGTGTCTGAAACAAACTTTTTCAGCATGGATTTCAAGGTTTGATTAAACCTTTCGACCAGACCATCTGTTTGTGGGTGATAGGGTGTGGTGCGAATGCCAGTGATTCCCAGACACTGATGAAATTGGGACATTAGACGAGAAGTGAAATTTGTACCTTGATCAGTGAGGATTTCATCAGGAAACCCTACCCTAGAAAAAAGTTGTACAAGGGCAGCAATTATCTTAGGGGTGGTGATGGAACGCAGTGGGAATGCCTCTGGGAAACGTGTAGCATAGTCACAAATAACCAATATGTACCTAAACCCAGAGCTACTCTTCTCAAGAGGGCCTATAATGTCCATAGCCACCCGTCTGAAAGGTGTGGAAACAATGGGCAAAGGCTGCAGAGGAGCTTTATCAGAATGTCGAATGGTTCTGGATTTTTGGCAGCCAGGGCATGAGCTACAGTATTTCTGGACATCAGAATACATGGAAGGCCAATAGAAGCGACGGCTAACCCTGAGGTAGGTCTTATTTTGTCCTAAATGACCCGCCCATGGAATGGTGTGTGCGAGATGTAGAACCACAGACCTGCAGCTAGTGGGAACAACCAAACGATTGTTAGGTGAATCTGCCAAGTAAAGAATGTTGTTTTCTAGGACATATCGGTCTTTACAGCTAAGTGGCCCATTGTTACTCTCCTCTTTGACCTGTTGATACAAGTGAGCAAGGGAAGGATCCTCTCTCTGAAGTGTGGCTATGTTTGTGGGAACCTGCCATTGACCAGTGGTAAGTGATGTGGTTTGTGGTGGGTGTATGGGTGATCCTAAAGCTTTTTCTAGACGGCGTTTCTGCCGTGACTTTTTTGGACACTTCTTCCCACCCTCAAACAGGCTATCGGCAATTAAGGGTAGTGGCTCAACACCCGACTTGGTTTGGGACCGTGTTAGGACTGGACAAGATAAGTTGACAGTAGTCTGTGCTTCTCCTAACAATTCAGGCAAGACTGGTAAGTCCCTGCCAATAACCATATCTTTAGGTAAATCTTTAACCACTCCCCACTCTCAAAAGAAACACATTGTCAGAAACCCCAAGAGTAACATCAGCTGTGGGATAGTATTTGACATCCCCATGTACACACTGTATTTTGGTCAGTTCTGAATGGTTAACCATGCAAAGTGGCAAGAAATCACCCTTAATCAAAGTCATAGCACTTCCAGTGTCCAACATGGCATGTAAAGGCTGTCCGTTAACCGTTACAAAAATGTCATTAGAATTTCCTGGACTGGTGTGGGAAAATACATTAAGATCACTTGTCACTGAGATCCCTCTGTCTTGTACGAACACGTCCCCCTCTCTTGGCACATAACAGAAACTAGACAGCTTAGGCTTCTTAAGAGGGCATATAGATGCCTTATGTCCCTGCTGCCGACAATAAAAGCAAACTAAGGTACCTTTTGCCTTTTGTCCATGTTGCGTGTCCTTAGGTGGGCCGTATTCTGAAACAGAGCTGAGATGACCTTCAAGTCTTTGTTCCCTAGGCGGTGCTTGTAAAGACCTTGGTAATCCTCGTCGAGCATTCAGATACTGTTGAGCCAGTTGTGCTGCAACCAGTCCATTTGCAGGCTCATGCTCTTGGACCCAGGTGCGGACATCAGTTGGAAGGACCCGTAGGAACTGCTCCAGGATGATGATTTCCCCGATCTCCTCCTTACTGTGCTCCTCTGGTTTCACCCAGCGACGATAAAGGCCTTTTAGACGATGATACGTCTCTTTTGGTGTCTCTCCTGCTGGTGCGAACCTCCCCCCTGAATCTCTGGCGGTAATTCTCTGAGGATATGTCAAACTTTGCCAGCAGTGCCTCCCTCAGGTCTGGATACGAGTCCGACATCTCCTCGTCCATGGCCGCATATGCCTCAAGGGCCTTGCCTGTCAGCAGTGGCACCAGTCGACAAGCCCCATTCTTCATGTGGCCATCCCCAGGTTCTTGCTAGCCGTTCAAAGCGGAGTAGGTAATTTTCAATGTCCTCACCCGCTTGGAAAGAAGGCATTTTTGGCTCAGTCCGGTATACCCTCCCTGGCCCTCTGGCTGGGCACTGACTGTGCCACCTGAGGAACTGGCTCTTGAGAACCCCAAGGACCAAATGATTGAGTGCGTCTGGGTGCTGGTGTGGGTAGAGGTACTCTGGGACTCTGCTCATCTGTTAATAGCGAAGTAACTGAAGGTCTTAATATCCCATCTGCCGTAGGAGCGCTTGGTTCAAGGTTTATTGCACCGGGTTGTGTTGTAGCAAGGGTGGTTCTCAACTCACGGAACTCATGCAGTAACCTCTCATCGCGGTCCTTGCTGGGTGGAGAGAAACCGGCCCAGAAGCGTTGTTAGTTCAGACATCCCAGATGGCTTAAGTGGATCAGCAGGAGGACCACCCTGGTTTTTTGGACGAGCTCCCTGGGTTGTGTACTCCCCTTCTGAATCCATGGTGTCCCACCGTTCATCTGTGTCTGACTCCGCTGCAGTAGACTTCGGCTTCACTAGTCCCAGCTTTTGTGAACGTAAACCCGTCCTCCTTGACACCTTCACTTTCTTGTGGCTTGCCATCCCACCGCTGCCACCATCTGTCACACCTTGCTTGCAGGTGAGGGTAGAAATGCTCCGCGAAGGTTGCGAATTAAAACGATGGCAAAACCACAAAAACACATTCAGTGCAAAGGTGTTTAATTGGTGAAGGAGAAAAAAAAAAATCCAAAAAATTAGGAAATAGGAAACAACAAACAAACAAACAAACAAACAAACAAACAAACAAACAAACAAAAATCCATTTACAGGGTAAGTATGCAACTTTCGGAAAACAACAATTTTTCCCCCCCTGTGCACATTGGCTCAACTACCAACCAGTCCCTCCTTTGACTCAAATGAGCCCTTAAATACCCTCCACAGATATCCTAGACCAGCACACACCATTTATTCTCCTCTGCAGGGGAGACAATAATGATAAAAGAAAGTTACTGGTTTATTAAAATACAGAATCCCGGCAATACTGGTTTTAAATGGACAGTCTAAACACAAGTTTCAAAGTTGCAGAAAAAAAATACAAAACAATTTACATAACAAAAACATTTCAGACTGCCTAAACCCCATGAACCCCCTTCCAAATGGAACACTCCAACATGGTCCTACTGGGCATGTCTGAATTTGCCCAGGCATTATTTAAGGATAGCTCAAACATGGCCTGGGCCTTTTCCCAGACCAGGACCCTAAGGTACAGCCCCTGTAAGTATGCTACTCTTTTAAAGATGCAAGGTTCATGTTTTAACTGTAAAAAGGTGAGATCAACCAAGCTAGCAAATGTAAATATTGCAATATGAGGAGTAAAACAGCTGCAATAGCTGCTCAAATAGTGAGGAAGAGTGCATGAACCACTGTAAACTAGAGCAGGGACAGAACGGGACTGAATAAAGGGGAAAAATGGAAAGGCATGGAGTTAACTAGTTTGTTCAAATATAACTAGTTTGTTCAAAACTAGTTTGTTCAAATATAAATCCGTATTAATAGAGTAAGTAGTACTTTCACACTTTATTATTAAATATTAAACAGTATTAATAGAGTAAGTAGTGCTTTTACACTTTATTATTAAATATTAATCAGTATTAATAGAGTAAGTAGTACTTTCACACTTTATTATTAAATATTAAACAGTATTAATAGAGTAAGTAGTGCTTTTACACTTTATTATTAAATATTAATCAGTATTAATATAGTAAGTAGCGCTTTTACACTTTATTATTAAATATTAATCAGTATTAATAGAGTAAGTAGTGTTTTCCACTTTACTATTAAATATTAATCAGTATTGATAGAGTAAGTAGAGCTTTTACACTTTACTATTAAATATTAATCAGTATTAATAGAGTAAGTAGAGCTTTTACAGTTTATTATTAAATATTAATCAGTATTAATAGAGTAAGTAGTACTTTCACACTTTATTATTAAATATTAATCAGTATTAATAGAGTAAGTAGTACTTTCACACTTTATTATTAAATATTAATCAGTATTAATAGAGTAAGTCGTGTTTTATTTATTTAACTCTTTCCAAGCTTCTCCTAAACAACCCAGTATTATTATCAGTTCTCATCTAATACCTGCTTTGACTGCTCAGTACTTCATTAAGCTAAATCAAGAACTGAACACATTCATACAATGTCTGGGGCGTCCAGGAGAAATCTGGAACCTAACTTTGTTCTTCAAACTGGATCAAGATCTGATCTACTTCTCTCACAATAACATATTCATGTTACTTTGTATTGTATGTCTGAATATCTACATCTGTTCTAATCAGATCTGCTCTTCTTACTGGTGATCAGACACTTATTTATCAGATACGCACTTTTACACTATCAGCTGACTGCGCTGTAAGAAAGGTCACTTCACTATTATGTACATCATATTTCTGTAAATTAATAATTCCCTTCTGGAAATCCCGGTTTTGAAATCTTTGCTGTGTCTGTGTTTCGGGAAGTAGCTGATTTTAAATGTCACACATTTCTGCTTCTCGCTCTGGAACTGATCCAGAAACAATCCGCCCTCGCTCATCTTCAGATCTGGAAACTTCATCTGTTCACATGCAACAAAGTAATGGAATCATATTTCACTCTCTAAGCAGCTAATACTGCAGCGCAGTAACCTCACAGACCAATCACATCCATTGTAAGATCACCAAAGGTGCTCCTCAGCCAATCAGATTTGTGCAGATTCGGGAGGGCGAAGCAATAAAGAGCATTCGCAGAATAAAGCGAGTCAGAGAGTAAAGCGAGTCGGAGAGTAAAGCGAGTCGGAGAGTAAAGCGAGTCGGGGAATAAAGCGAGTCTGAGAATAAAGCGAGTCGGAGAGTAAAGCGAGACGGAGAGTAAAGTGAGTCGGAGAGTAAAGCAAGTCGGTGAGTAAAGCGAGTCGGAGAGTAAAGCGAGTCGGAGAGTAAAGTGAGTCGGAGAGTAAAGTGAGTCAGAGAACAAAGCGAGTCGGAGAGTAAAGCAAGTCGGAGAATACAGCGAGTCAGAGAGTAAAGCGAGTCGGAGAGTAAAGCGAGTCGGAGAACAAAGCAAGTCGGAGAGTAAAGCAAGTCGGAGAATAAAGCGAGTCAGAGAGTAAAGCGAGTCGGAGAGTAAAGCAAGTCGGAGAATAAAGCGAGTCGGAGAACAAAGCGAGTCGGAGAACAAAGCGAGGTCGGAGAGTAAAGCGAGTCGGAGAGTAAAGCGAGTCGGAGAATAAAGCGAGTCGGAGAGTAAAGTGAGTCGGAGAGTAAAGAGAGTCGGAGAGTAAAGAGAGTCGGAGAGAAAAGCGAGTCGGAGAGAAAAGCGAGTCAGAGAACAAAGCGAGTCGGAGAGTAAAGCCAATCGGAGAGTAAAGCGAGTCGGAGAGTAAAGAGAGTCGGAGAGTAAAGCGAGTCGGAGAGTAAAGCGAGTCGGAGACCAAAGCGAGTCGGAGAGTAAAGCGAGTCGGAGAGTAAAGAGAGTCGGAGAGTAAAGAGAGTCGGAGACCAAGCGAGTCGGAGAGTAAAGCGAGTCGGAGAGTAAAGCGAGTCGGAGAGTAAAGCGAGTCGGAGACCAAAGCGAGTCGGAGAGTAAAGCGAGTCTGTGAATAAAGCGAGTCTGAGAGTAAAGCGAGTCTGTGAGTAAAGCGAGTCGGAGAGTAAAGAGAGTCAGAGACTAAAGCGAGTCGGAGAGTAAAGCGAGTCGGAGAGTAAAGCGAGTCGGAGAGTAAAGCGAGTCGGAGAGTAAAGAGAGTCGGAGAGTAAAGCGAGTCGGAAAGTAAAGAGAGTCGGAGAGTAAAGAGAGTCGGAAAGTAAAGAGAGTCGGAGAGTAAAGAGAGTCGGAGAGTAAAGCGAGTCGGAAAGTAAAGAGAGTCGGAGAGTAAAGCGAGTCGGAGAGTAAAGCGAGTCGGAGAGTAAAGCGAGTCGGAGAGTAAAGAGAGTCGGAGAGTAAAGCGAGTCGGAAAGTAAAGAGAGTCGGAGAGTAAAGAGAGTCGAAAGTAAAGAGAGTCGGAGAGTAAAGAGAGTCGGAGAGTAAAGCGAGTCGGAAAGTAAAGAGAGTCGGAGAGTAAAGAGAGTCGGAGAGTAAAGCGAGTCGGAAAGTAAAGCGAGTCGGAGAGTAAAGCGAGTCTGAGAGTAAAGCGAGTCTGAGAGTAAAGCGAGTCGGAGAGTAAAGAGAGTCGGAGAGTAAAGAGAGTCCAGAGACCAAAGCGAGTCGGAGAGTAAAGCGAGTCGGAGAGTAAAGCGAGTCGGAGAGTAAAGAGAGTCGGAGAGTAAAGCGAGTCGGAAAGTAAAGAGAGTCGGAGAGTAAAGAGAGTCGGAAAGTAAAGAGAGTCGGAGAGTAAAGAGAGTCGGAGAGTAAAGCGAGTCGGAAAGTAAAGAGAGTCGGAGAGTAAAGCGAGTCGGAGAGTAAAGCGAGTCGGAGAAAGGCTCGTGAGGCGGCGTGCTGTAAAATGTTTTGATTTAGTGTTTGTGTAAAGAAGCTCTTAATGATGAATTTAACTTAAGCCTTGTTTTTATTTGAAGTTATAAATAATTCACTCAGTTCAGCATTTAAATCAGTAAATACTGCTGAAATGTACTGAACAGTATTTGTAATTTGTTTTGTCTTTTAGTTGCTGATGACATAAAATTAGGTTTTTTATTAAATTATATTTTTTAATGCTGATAAGATAATAATAGGCTAGTTTAGTATTTGGTATATTTAGTATTTAGTATATTTAGTATTCAGGATCTGGCACTGAATCATAACACAAGGTAGGAATTATGATGGTCCGGACCTTGGCCTGAGGAAATCTCCCTTACTGGACCTGAATACTGAAAACTGAACTCTAATTAAAGACCCCTGTTCTAGAAGAGCCAGTCTAGAGAAAAGTAGCTCCGATAGAAACACAGGAAGTGAAGACACCTGAACGGACGAGGCTGAAGAACAACAGGATGTGGGTTCAGACTGACAGGTACATACAGAGTCCAGCTACTCAGTAGTGAACCCAGTGGTGAACTCAGTAGTGAACTCAGTAGTGAGCAGATAGTATGTCTGAATACAGCCATCGAGTAGTGCGCAAACGTTACCCGGGTGACTTCCTGAATAGGGAGCTGTTTTTATGTACCTCAGCACATTGCACTATCCCATAATTCAACTGGAGCCACGGCTGAAGTGGAGGACAAAAATGTTGGGACGCGGGACGTGGGCTGTGTGTGCGGAGCTACTGCTGCTGAACTGCCTCTACAGACGTTACAGCTACTTCTGATCTAGTAAAGGATTAAACTCCTCCTGATTGGTCGTCTCTAAGTTACAGCTCAACACCGTCTGAATTCAGATTCAGATCAGAACACAGCTCAGCGTCAATCAGGATCTAACTCGGTCAGTTAAGGGCTTTTAATGAACAGCCGGACGTTCACAGTGGTGGTCTGACGTCTTGTGGCACAGCACGTTGGTCAGATGGCAGTAACTGCTACTAGTCTGCCGCTGGAGCAGTACGTACTGACTCTAATCCAGTACCTACTGACTCTAATCCAGTACCTACTGACTCTAATCCAGTACCTACTGACTCTAATCCAGTACCTACGGACTTAGTAGGCGATTTCAGACGCACTCATAGATTAACTGTCTGAGAAGCTGCATCACCGGGTCTGAGCAGTGAAGCATGCTGGGAAGTTAAATTAAAAAACCCTAACCCAAACACAGCTGAATTCAGTGAAGGGACTGAATCTTATATCAGGTTTAGTGAAAAAAGCTTCTGTGTAGAACCATGAACACCAAAAGAACCATTTACATGTTTAAAGTGTTTAATCTCAGATTTTCAGACTTAGTTCCTGAGAGACTCGGTTCCTGAGAGACTCGGTTCCTGAGAGACTCGGTTCCTGATCACTGTATCACACTCTATTTTGGGTTCTGTTATTCTGGATTGGTGTCCACAGTGCAGAAGATCCAGTGCACTATAACAATCAGACCACACAGGATGGGCAGTTGTTCAGTATCAGACCACACAGGATGGGCAGTTGTTCAGTATCAGACCACACAGGATGGGCAGTTGTTCAGTATCAGACCACACAGGATGGGCAGTTGTTCATTATCAGACCGCTAGTTAGTTCTGTTAGGAGACTGATATCAGTGTATGGTGTTAACAGTCGTTACAGTTTTTAATGTAAAATGTGAACTCCACCCACAGCTAACACATTTACACACATATCAGTGAATATGATCATGAAAAGCCACCCAGAAAAGCTTCTCAGTCTTCTTTATAAACCTGACGCTCAGCGTAGCTTGATTAGACCAATTCAGCCAGATCACAGACAAACAAAGCACAGGAGTGCTAACATTAGCCGGTAGGGATGTAGCGATATGCTCTACTCATGATGCAGTGCGATTCAGGACTATCTCACGATTTCTTTTTTACAAAATCAAAGTAGACCCATTATGACTGACTACGTTTCCTTTTATTTATTACATATAACAAAACTACAAAATGCTGTATTTTGTTTAACTTTTTCAAAGTAAACAGAAGTAAACAAACACATTAAACACAGTAAACACATTAAACACAGTAAACACATTAAACACAGTAAACACATTAAACACATTAAACAAATTAAACACACACATTAAACACATTAAACACAGTAAACATAGTAAACACATTAAACTACAGTAAACACAGTAAACACATTAAACACAGTAAACACAGTAAACACAGTAAACCCATTAAACACACACATTAAACACATTAAACACAGTAAACATAGTAAACACACACATTAAACACATTAAACACAGTAAACTAATTAAACACACACATTAAACTCATTAAACACATTAAACACAGTAAACACAGTAAACACAGTAAACACACATTAAACACATTAAACACAGTAAACACACACATTAAACACATTAAACACACACATTAAACACATTAAACACAGTAAACACACACATTAAACACATTAAACACAGTAAACTAATTAAACACACACATTAAACACATTAAACACAGTAAACACACACATTAAACACCTTAAACACATTAAACACAGTAAACTAATTAAACACACACATTAAACACATTAAACACAGTAAACACATTAAACACAGTAAACACATTAAACACATTAAACACAGTAAACACAGTAAACAAACACAGTAAACACAATCAACACATTAAACACAGTAAACACATTAAACAAACACATTAAACAGAGTAAACACAGTAAACACATTAAACACAGTAAACACATTAAACAAACACAGTAAACACAATCAACACATTAAACACAGTAAACACATTAAACAAACACATTAAACAGAGTAAACACAGTAAACACATTAAACACACACAATAAACACAGTAAACACATTAAACACATTAAACACAGTAAAGAAACCATTAAACACAGTAAACACATTAAACACATTAAACACAGTAAAGAAACCATTAAACACAGTAAACACATTAAACAAACACAGTAAACACAATCAACACATTAAACAGAGTAAACACAGTAAACACATTAAACAAACACATTAAACAGAGTAAACACAGTAAACACATTAAACACACACAATAAACACAGTAAACACATTAAACACATTAAACACAGTAAAGAAACCATTAAACACATTAAACACATTAAACACATTAAACACAGTAAAGAAACACATCAAACACACACATTAAACACATTAAACACATTAAACACAGTAAACACAGTAAACACATTAAACAAACACAGTAAACACATTAAACACATTAAACACAGTAAACACATTAAATAAACACATTAAACACAGCAAAAACATTAAACACACACATTAAACACAGTAAACACATTAAACACATTAACACACATTAAACACAGTAAACACATTAAACAAACACATTAAACACATTAAACACACACATTAAACACAGTAAACACATTCAACACATTAAGCACACACATTAAACACAGTAAACACAGTAAACAAATTAAACACATTAACGATATTAAACACACACATTAAACACAGTAAACACATTAAACACATTAAACACAGTAAAGAAACACATTAAACACACACATTAAACACATTAAAAACATTAAACACATTAAACACAGTAAAGAAACACATCAAACACACACATTAAACACATTAAACACAGTAAACACAGTAAACACATTAAACAAACACAGTAAACACATTAAACACAGTAAACACATTTAATAAACACTTTAAACACATTAAACACACACATTAAACACAGCAAAAACATTAAACACACACATTAAACACAGTAAACACATTAAACACATTAACACACATTAAACACAGTAAACACATTAAACAAACACATTAAACACATTAAACACACACATTAAACACAGTAAACACATACAACACACACATTAAACACAGTAAACACATTAAACACATTAAACACACACATTAAACACATTAAACACAGTAAAGAAACACATTAAACACACACATTAAACACATTAAACACATTAAACACAGTAAACACATTAAACAAACACAGTAAACACATTAAATACAGTAAACACAGTAAACACATTAAACAAACACAGTAAACACATTAAACACATTAAACACAGTAAACACATTAAATAAACACATTAAACACAGCAAAAACATTAACCACACACAGTAAACTTAGTAAACACAGTAAACACACATTAAACACAGTAAACACATTAAACAAACACATTAAACACATTAAACACACACATTAAACACAGTAAACACATTAAACACATCAAACACACACATTAAACACAGTAAACACATTAAACACAGTAAACACGATATTAAAGATATTAACAATGTTAAAGATATTAAAGATATTAACAATGTTAAAGATATTAAAGATATTAACAATGTTAAAGATATTAACTATATTAAAGATATTAAAGATATTAACGATATTAAAGATATTAAAGATATTAAGGATATTAAAGATATTAACAATGTTAAAGACATTAAAGATATTAATGATATTAAAGATATTAAAGATATTAAGGATATTAAAGATATTAACAATGTTAAAGATATTAACAATATTAACGATATTAAAGATATTAAAGATATTAAAGATATTAAGGATATTAAAGATATTAACAATGTTAAAGATATTAAAGATATTAAGGATATTAAAGATATGAAAGATATTAACAATATGAAAGATATTAACAATATTAACGATATTAAAGATATTAACAATGTTAAAGATATTAAAGATATTAAGGATATTAAAGATATGAAAGATATTAACAATATGAAAGATATTAACGATATTAACGATATTAAAGATATTAAAGGATGTAAAGAAAGACGTTTTGTGCGTGTTAATGAAAAAGGCGCGTGCAGTTCTTCTTTCTGCTTGTGAGTTTCACATTTGCACGAGTGAAAGATTGACGTGCGCTGAAAGTTTTTTTGCACGCCCAAGTTCTGACACTGATGTGACGCTGTACATTCAACTACCGTGACGTACCGCCGTCAAACCAGTGAGGTAGACCGCGCTAGCGCCCTCTGCTGTTCTAAAAGTCAACCGTTTCATTTTGCATGTCAATCGATTTGAGTCGTGTTATTTACATCGATTATTAACTCGCAATGCTACGTCCGTTAGCCAGCCAGGTTCTCAGGTATGGTATAACACCTCGCTCACACTGGACAGTCTCCGGGTGACAAACAAACAAACAAACATGTATTTTGTGGATCAGGAACGGTTCTTCATAAATCAGTAATATGGTAATACTTTACAGTAGGTAAGCTCCGCCCACTTCTTCTAATCTGAGAGTACTCTCAGGACTCAGGTGTTCAGATAAACGCTGTGAAGGTTGTGAACGTCCTGTGAATATGATGATGTAACTGTGGAGATCTGTTGTTGGCCTTCCTCCCATTGTTCAGTTCCCTCTTCTGTGTGTCTCAACAAAGAGTCTGTCCTCTGAAGGAAACGCTCCAGATCTTCTTCTGTGCTGAATTTTCAAGATGTTTATTTTGTGGTCACACAAAAACAGTTTGTGTAAAACGGGCAGTTTTTCTAGTTCAGTAGTTTTCACTCCGCTGTGAGACCACCCTGACCACACAGGCTCCTTAAAACATCTATTCAGTGTGTATAATGTTCTGATGTTCTAGATAGAAGTGTGTATTTAGTCACTCAGATGTGGTTTTACACACATTCACACTCTTGGATCTGGTTCTAGAATAAAACACTGCTTTCTCTTTGATGAGCTCATAAATAATTAGACAAGCTCTGCTTTCATTGGTCAGTGAGACGCTGTGAATAAAATGACTCTAAGCTCCGCCCTCATATAATTTAGTGAGCTATGCTTGTTACTCAGAGCTGCTATACCCATACTGTACTTGCTCCTCTCTTTGATCTGGACATCAAACACAAAGTAGATGAAAGGTGTCTCTGTGAAACTTTCAGTTGAAGATGATCTGCTTCAACCAGCACACAGTGATCCACTCACACAGCATGGCTGCTACTTCCAGTCACTGTTGGAGGTTGTGGTGCTAATAAAGGTGGAGCTGCTCGTCTCTTCAGTGTTGAACGCTGAGCTGAAGCTGCTCCATGGTGTCCGAGTGTTGGAGAAACTGTCCGGAGTGAAACGTACAGACTGCAGAGTTAAAGTTGTTCAGGATTCTGTTAAAGATCTTGGAAGTTCAGCAGCTGGTTTTGGGAATTCTCCGTTCCACCTTAAACGCTGCTGTGGTTCCATTCTGGAGTCTGTAGAAGCTGCAGTGTTTAAGGTGGAGCGTTAGATGAAGAATGTGGAGTCTGTGGGAGCTGCAGTGTTTAAGGTGGAACATTAGATGAAGAATGTGGAGAAGAGGAACTTCAGGCTGGTTTGAAGATGAACTCTGACTCTGGGTTGTTGGTTCAGCCCTGTGGGGATTTTAACCTGAAGAAGGTTCTGCCCAAATACTATCAGCACATTCAATTTCCAACCCGAGGAGATCAAACTCCTCCCCCGCCCCCCCTTCAGCAAAGCTGATCACACCTCCATTCTTCTCCTGCTTGCTTACAAACAACGACTTCAACAGGAACAACCTGTTCTCAGATGAGCCTATCAGTGGAGCGAGGAGGCCATCTTCACACTACAGGACTACACTACCTCACACTGACTCCATCACGAGTTACATCACTGACTACACTGACTCCATCACGAGTTACATCACTGACTATACTGACTCCATCACAAGTTACATCACTGAGTACACTGACTCCATCAGGAGTTACATCACTGACTACACTGATTCCATCACGAGTTACATCACTGAATACACTGACTCCATCAGGAGTTACATCACTGAGTACACTGACTCCATCACGAGTTACATCACTGACTATACTGACTCCATCAGGAGTTACATCACTGACTACACTGACTCCATCACGAGTTACATCACTGACTACACTGACTCCATCACGAGTTACATCACTGACTATACTGACTCCATCACAAGTTACATCACTGACTATACTGACTCCATCAGGAGTTACATCACTGACTACACTGACTCCATCACGAGTTACATCACTGACTACACTGACTCCATCACGAGTTACATCACTGACTACACTGACTCCATCAGGAGTTACATCACTGAATACACTGACTCCATCAGGAGTTACATCACTGACTACACTAACTCCATCACGAGTTACATCACTGACTACACTGACTCCATCACGAGTTACATCACTGAATACACTGACTCCATCAGGAGTTACATCACTGACTACACTGACTCCATCAGGAGTTACATCACTGAATACACTGACTCCATCAGGAGTTACATCACTGACTACACTGACTCCATCACGAGTTACATCACTGAATACACTGACTCCATCAGGAGTTACATCACTGAGTACACTGACTCCATCACGAGTTACATCACTGACTACACTGACTCCATCACGAGTTACATCACTGACTATACTGACTCCATCACAAGTTACATCACTGACTATACTGACTCCATCAGGAGTTACATCACTGACTACACTGACTCCATCACGAGTTACATCACTGACTACACTGACTCCATCACGAGTTACATCACTGAATACACTGACTCCATCACGAGTTACATCACTGACTACACTAACTCCATCAGGAGTTACACCACTGAGTACACTGACTCCATCAGGAGTTACATCACTGAGTACACTGACTCCATCACGAGTTACATCACTGAGTACATTGACTCCATCAAGAGTTACATCACTGAATACACTGACTCCATCACGAGTTACATCACTGAATACACTGACTCCATCACGAGTTACATCACTGAGTACACTGACTCCATCAGGAGTT
The DNA here is from genome assembly GCA_021613375.1 of Megaleporinus macrocephalus. Taxonomy (NCBI): domain Eukaryota; kingdom Metazoa; phylum Chordata; class Actinopteri; order Characiformes; family Anostomidae; genus Megaleporinus; species Megaleporinus macrocephalus. The sequence goes on along the minus strand of CM038727.1, from coordinate 677,562 downwards.
ACATCACTGACTACACTGACTCCATCAGGAGTTACATCACTGAGTACACTGACTCCATCACGAGTTACATCACTGACTACACTGACTCCATCACGAGTTACATCACTGACTATACTGACTCCATCACGAGTTACATCACTGACTATACTGACTCCATCAGGAGTTACATCACTGACTACACTGACTCCATCACGAGTTACATCACTGAATACACTGACTCCATCACGAGTTACATCACTGACTACACTGACTCCATCACGAGTTACATCACTGAATACACTGACTCCATCACGAGTTACATCACTGACTACACTAACTCCATCAAGAGTTACACCACTGAGTACACTGACTCCATCAGGAGTTACATCACTGAGTACACTGACTCCATCACGAGTTACATCACTGAATACACTAACTCCATCAGGAGTTACATCACTGAGTACACTGACTCCATCAGGAGTTACATCACTGACTACACTGACTCCATCACGAGTTACATCACTGAATACACTGACTCCATCAGGAGTTACATCACTGACTACACTGACTCCATCACGAGTTACATCACTGAATACACTGACTCCATCAGGAGTTACATCACTGAGTACACTGACTCCATCACGAGTTACATCACTGACTACACTGACTCCATCACGAGTTACATCACTGACTATACTGACTCCATCACAAGTTACATCACTGACTATACTGACTCCATCAGGAGTTACATCACTGACTACACTGACTCCATCACGAGTTACATCACTGACTACACTGACTCCATCACGAGTTACATCACTGACTACACTGACTCCATCACGAGTTACATCACTGAATACACTGACTCCATCACGAGTTACATCACTGACTACACTAACTCCATCAGGAGTTACACCACTGAGTACACTGACTCCATCAGGAGTTACATCACTGAGTACACTGACTCCATCACGAGTTACATCACTGAGTACATTGACTCCATCAAGAGTTACATCACTGAATACACTGACTCCATCACGAGTTACATCACTGAATACACTGACTCCATCACGAGTTACATCACTGAGTACACTGACTCCATCAGGAGTTACATCACTGACTACACTGACTCCATCAGGAGTTACATCACTGAGTACACTGACTCCATCACGAGTTACATCACTGACTACACTGACTCCATCACGAGTTACATCACTGACTATACTGACTCCATCACGAGTTACATCACTGACTACACTGACTCCATCACGAGTTACATCACTGACTACACTGACTCCATCACGAGTTACATCACTGAATACACTGACTCCATCACGAGTTACATCACTGACTACACTAACTCCATCAAGAGTTACACCACTGAGTACACTGACTCCATCAGGAGTTACATCACTGAGTACACTGACTCCATCACGAGTTACATCACTGAATACACTAACTCCATCAGGAGTTACATCACTGAGTACACTGACTCCATCAGGAGTTACATCACTGACTACACTGACTCCATCACGAGTTACATCACTGAATACACTGACTCCATCAGGAGTTACATCACTGACTACACTGACTCCATCACGAGTTACATCACTGAATACACTGACTCCATCAGGAGTTACATCACTGAGTACACTGACTCCATCACGAGTTACATCACTGACTACACTGACTCCATCACGAGTTACATCACTGACTATACTGACTCCATCACAAGTTACATCACTGACTATACTGACTCCATCAGGAGTTACATCACTGACTACACTGACTCCATCACGAGTTACATCACTGACTACACTGACTCCATCACGAGTTACATCACTGAATACACTGACTCCATCACGAGTTACATCACTGACTACACTAACTCCATCAGGAGTTACACCACTGAGTACACTGACTCCATCAGGAGTTACATCACTGAGTACACTGACTCCATCACGAGTTACATCACTGAGTACATTGACTCCATCAAGAGTTACATCACTGAATACACTGACTCCATCACGAGTTACATCACTGAATACACTGACTCCATCACGAGTTACATCACTGAGTACACTGACTCCATCAGGAGTTACATCACTGACTACACTGACTCCATCAGGAGTTACATCACTGAGTACACTGACTCCATCACGAGTTACATCACTGACTACACTGACTCCATCACGAGTTACATCACTGACTATACTGACTCCATCACGAGTTACATCACTGACTATACTGACTCCATCACGAGTTACATCACTGACTACACTGACTCCATCACGAGTTACATCACTGACTACACTGACTCCATCACGAGTTACATCACTGACTACACTGACTCCATCACGAGTTACATCACTGAATACACTGACTCCATCACGAGTTACATCACTGACTACACTAACTCCATCAAGAGTTACACCACTGAGTACACTGACTCCATCAGGAGTTACATCACTGAGTACACTGACTCCATCACGAGTTACATCACTGAGTACACTGACTCCATCAGGAGTTACATCACTGACTACACTGACTCCATCACGAGTTACATCACTGACTACACTGACTCCATCACGAGTTACATCACTGACTACACTGACTCCATCACGAGTTACATCACTGAGTACACTGACTCCATCAGGAGTTACATCACTGAGTACACTGACTCCATCATGAGTTACATCACTGAATACACTGACTCCATCAGGAGTTACATCACTGAGTACACTGACTCCATCACGAGTTACATCACTGACTACACTGACTCCATCACGAGTTACATCACTGACTATACTGACTCCATCACAAGTTACATCACTGACTATACTGACTCCATCACAAGTTACATCACTGACTACACTGACTCCATCACGAGTTACATCACTGACTACACTGACTCCATCACGAGTTACATCACTGACTACACTGACTCCATCACGAGTTACATCACTGAATACACTGACTCCATCACGAGTTACATCACTGACTACACTAACTCCATCAGGAGTTACACCACTGAGTACACTGACTCCATCAGGAGTTACATCACTGAGTACACTGACTCCATCACGAGTTACATCACTGAGTACATTGACTCCATCAAGAGTTACATCACTGAATACACTGACTCCATCACGAGTTACATCACTGAATACACTGACTCCATCACGAGTTACATCACTGAGTACACTGACTCCATCAGGAGTTACATCACTGACTACACTGACTCCATCAGGAGTTACATCACTGAGTACACTGACTCCATCACGAGTTACATCACTGACTACACTGACTCCATCACGAGTTACATCACTGACTATACTGACTCCATCACGAGTTACATCACTGACTATACTGACTCCATCAGGAGTTACATCACTGACTACACTGACTCCATCAGGAGTTACATCACTGACTACACTGACTCCATCACGAGTTACATCACTGACTACACTGACTCCATCACGAGTTACATCACTGAATACACTGACTCCATCACGAGTTACATCACTGACTACACTAACTCCATCAAGAGTTACACCACTGAGTACACTGACTCCATCAGGAGTTACATCACTGAGTACACTGACTCCATCACGAGTTACATCACTGAATACACTAACTCCATCAGGAGTTACATCACTGAGTACACTGACTCCATCAGGAGTTACATCACTGAGTACACTGACTCCATCAGGAGTTACATCACTGACTACACTGACTCCATCACGAGTTACATCACTGAGTACACTGACTCCATCAGGAGTTACATCACTGAGTACACTGACTCCATCACGAGTTACATCACTGACTACACTGACTCCATCACGAGTTACATCACTGACTACACTGACTCCATCACGAGTTACATCACTGACTACACTAACTCCATCACGAGTTACATCACTGAATACGCTGACTCCATCACGAGTTACATCACTGAATACACTGACTCCATCACGAGTTACATCACTGACTACACTAACTCCATCACGAGTTACATCACTGAATACACTGACTCCATCACGAGTTACATCACTGACTACACTGACTCCGTCACGAGTTATATCACTGACTACACTGACTCCATCACAAGTTACATCACTGACTACACTGACTCCGTCACGAGTTATATCACTGACTATACAGACTCCACCACGAGTTACATCACTGACTACACTGACTCCATCACAAGTTACATCACTGACTACACTGACTCCATCACGAGTTACATCACTGAATACACTGACTCCATCACGAGTTACATCACTGACTACACTAACTCCATCACGAGTTACATCACTGAGTACACTGACTCCATCAGGAGTTACATCACTGACTACACTAACTCCATCACGAGTTACATCACTGAATACACTGACTCCATCACGAGTTACATCACTGAGTACACTGACTCCATCACGAGTTACATCACTGAGTACACTGACTCCATCAGGAGTTACATCACTGAGTACACTGACTCCATCAGGAGTTACATCACTGACTACACTGAATCACTCACGAGTTACATCACTGAGTACACTGACTCCATCAAGAGTTACATTACTGAGTACACTGACTCCATCAGAAGTTACATCACTGACTACACTGACTCCATCACGAGTTACATCACTGACTACATTAACTCCATCACGAGTTATATCACTGAATACACTGACTCCATCAAGAGTTACATTACTGAGTACACTGACTCCATCAGGAGTTACATCACTGACTACACTGACTCCATCACGAGTTACATCACTGAGTACACTGACTCCATCAGGAGTTACATCACTGAGTACACTGACTCAATCACGAGTTACATCACTGACTACACTGACTCCATCACGAGTTACATCACTGACTACACTGACTCCATCACGAGTTACATCACTGACTACACTGACTCCATCAGGAGTTACATCACTGAATACACTGACTCCATCAGGAGTTACATCACTGACTACACTAACTCCATCACGAGTTACATCACTGACTACACTGACTCCATCACGAGTTACATCACTGAATACACTGACTCCATCAGGAGTTACATCACTGACTACACTGACTCCATCACGAGTTACATCACTGAATACACTGACTCCATCAGGAGTTACATCACTGACTACACTGACTCCATCACGAGTTACATCACTGAATACACTGACTCCATCAGGAGTTACATCACTGAGTACACTGACTCCATCACGAGTTACATCACTGACTACACTGACTCCATCACGAGTTACATCACTGACTATACTGACTCCATCACAAGTTACATCACTGACTATACTGACTCCATCAGGAGTTACATCACTGACTACACTGACTCCATCACGAGTTACATCACTGACTACACTGACTCCATCACGAGTTACATCACTGAATACACTGACTCCATCACGAGTTACATCACTGACTACACTAACTCCATCAGGAGTTACACCACTGAGTACACTGACTCCATCAGGAGTTACATCACTGAGTACACTGACTCCATCACGAGTTACATCACTGAGTACATTGACTCCATCAAGAGTTACATCACTGAATACACTGACTCCATCACGAGTTACATCACTGAATACACTGACTCCATCACGAGTTACATCACTGAGTACACTGACTCCATCAGGAGTTACATCACTGACTACACTGACTCCATCAGGAGTTACATCACTGACTACACTGACTCCATCACGAGTTACATCACTGAATACACTGACTCCATCACGAGTTACATCACTGACTACACTGACTCCATCACGAGTTACATCACTGAATACACTGACTCCATCACGAGTTACATCACTGACTACACTAACTCCATCAAGAGTTACACCACTGAGTACACTGACTCCATCAGGAGTTACATCACTGAGTACACTGACTCCATCACGAGTTACATCACTGAATACACTAACTCCATCAGGAGTTACATCACTGAGTACACTGACTCCATCAGGAGTTACATCACTGACTACACTGACTCCATCACGAGTTACATCACTGAATACACTGACTCCATCAGGAGTTACATCACTGACTACACTGACTCCATCACGAGTTACATCACTGAATACACTGACTCCATCAGGAGTTACATCACTGAGTACACTGACTCCATCACGAGTTACATCACTGACTACACTGACTCCATCACGAGTTACATCACTGACTATACTGACTCCATCACAAGTTACATCACTGACTATACTGACTCCATCAGGAGTTACATCACTGACTACACTGACTCCATCACGAGTTACATCACTGACTACACTGACTCCATCACGAGTTACATCACTGACTACACTGACTCCATCACGAGTTACATCACTGAATACACTGACTCCATCACGAGTTACATCACTGACTACACTAACTCCATCAGGAGTTACACCACTGAGTACACTGACTCCATCAGGAGTTACATCACTGAGTACACTGACTCCATCACGAGTTACATCACTGAGTACATTGACTCCATCAAGAGTTACATCACTGAATACACTGACTCCATCACGAGTTACATCACTGAATACACTGACTCCATCACGAGTTACATCACTGAGTACACTGACTCCATCAGGAGTTACATCACTGACTACACTGACTCCATCAGGAGTTACATCACTGAGTACACTGACTCCCTCACGAGTTACATCACTGACTACACTGACTCCATCACGAGTTACATCACTGACTATACTGACTCCATCACGAGTTACATCACTGACTACACTGACTCCATCACGAGTTACATCACTGACTACACTGAACTCCATCACGAGTTACATCACTGAATAACACTGACTCCATCACGAGTTACATCACTGACTACACTAACTCCATCAAGAGTTACACCACTGAGTACACTGACTCCATCAGGAGTTACATCACTGAGTACACTGACTCCATCACGAGTTACATCACTGAATACACTAACTCCATCAGGAGTTACATCACTGAGTACACTGACTCCATCAGGAGTTACATCACTGACTACACTGACTCCATCACGAGTTACATCACTGAATACACTGACTCCATCAGGAGTTACATCACTGACTACACTGACTCCATCACGAGTTACATCACTGAATACACTGACTCCATCAGGAGTTACATCACTGAGTACACTGACTCCATCACGAGTTACATCACTGACTACACTGACTCCATCACGAGTTACATCACTGACTATACTGACGCCATCACAAGTTACTTCACTGACTATACTGACTCCTTCAGGAGTTACATCACTGACTACACTGACTCCATCACGAGTTACATCACTGACTACACTGACTCCATCACGAGTTACATCACTGAATACACTGACTCCATCACGAGTTACATCACTGACTACACTAACTCCATCAGGAGTTACACCACTGAGTACACTGACTCCATCAGGAGTTACATCACTGAGTACACTGACTCCATCACGAGTTACATCACTGAGTACATTGACTCCCATCAAGAGTTACATCACTGAATACACTGACTCCCATCACGAGTTACATCACTGAATACACTGACTCCATCACGAGTTACATCACTGAGTACACTGACTCCCTCAGGAGTTACATCACTGACTACACTGACTCCATCAGGAGTTACATCACTGAGTACACTGACTCCATCACGAGTTACATCACTGACTACACTGACTCCATCACGAGTTACATCACTGACTATACTGACTCCATCACGAGTTAACATCACTGACTATACTGACTCCATCACGAGTTACATCACTGACTACACTGACTCCCATCACGAGTTACATCACTGACTACACTGACTCCATCACGAGTTACATCACTGACTACACTGACTCCATCACGAGTTACATCACTGAATACACTGACTCCATCACGAGTTACATCACTGACTACACTAACTCCATCAAGAGTTACACCACTGAGTACACTGACTCCATCAGGAGTTACATCACTGAGTACACTGACTCCATCACGAGGTTACATCACTGAGTACACTGACTCCATCAGGAGTTACATCACTGACTACACTGACTCCATCACGAGTTACATCACTGACTACACTGACTCCATCACGAGTTACATCACTGACTACACTGACTCCATCACGAGTTACATCACTGAGTACACTGACTCCATCAGGAGTTACATCACTGAGTACACTGACTCCATCATGAGTTACATCACTGAATACACTGACTCCATCAGGAGTTACATCACTGAGTACACTGACTCCATCACGAGTTACATCACTGACTACACTGACTCCATCACGAGTTACATCACTGACCTATACTGACTCCATCACAAGTTACATCACTGACTATACTGACTCCATCACAAGTTACATCACTGACTACACTGACTCCATCACGAGTTACATCACTGACTACACTGACTCCACTCACGAGTTACATCACTGACTACACTGACTCATCACGACGTTACATCACTGAATACACTGACTCCATCACGAGTTACTTCACTGACTACACTAACTCCATCAGGAGTTACATCACCTGAGGTTACACTGACTCCATCAGGAGTTACATCACTGAGTACACTGACTCCATCACGAGTTACATCACTGAGTACATTGACTCCATCAAGAGTTACATCACTGAATACACTGACTCCATCACGAGTTACATCACTGAATACACTGACTCCATCACGAGTTACATCACTGAGTACACTGACTCCATCAGGAGTTACATCACTGACTACACTGACTCCATCAGAGTTACATCACTGAGTACACTGACTCCATCACGAGTTACATCACTGACTACACTGGACTCCATCACGAGTTACATCACTGACTATACTGCCTCCATCACGAGTTACATCACTGACTATACTGACTCCATCAGAGTTACATCACTGACTACACTGACTCCATCAGGAGTTACATCACTGACTACACTGACTCCATCACGAGTTACATCACTGACTACACTGACTCCATCACGAGTTACATCACTGAATACACTGACTCCATCACGAGTTACATCACTGACTACACTAACTCCATCAAGAGTTACACCACTGAGTACACTGACTCCATCAGGAGTTACATCACTGAGTACACTGACTCCATCACGAGTTACATCACTGATACACTAACTCCATCAGGAGTTACATCACTGAGTACACTGACTCCATCAGGAGTTACATCACTGAGTACACTGACTCCATCAGGAGTTACATCACTGACTACACTGACTCCATCACGAGTTACATCACTGAGTACACTGACTCATCAGGAGTTACATCACTGAGTACACTGACTCCATCACGAGTTACATCACTGACTACACTGACTCCATCACGAGTTACATCACTGACTACACTGACTCCATCACGAGTTACATCACTGACTACACTAACTCCATCACGAGTTACATCACTGAATACGCTGACTCCATCACGAGTTACATCACTGAATACACTGACTCCATCACGAGTTACATCACTGACTACACTAACTCCATCACGAGTTACATCACTGAATACACTGACTCCCATCACGAGTTACATCACTGACTACACTGACTCCGTCACGAGTTTATATCACTGACTACACTGACTCCATCACAAGTTACATCACTGACTACACTGACTCCGTCACGAGTTATATCACTGACTATACAGGACTCCACCACGAGTTACATCACTGACTACACTGACTCCATCACAAGTTACATCACTGACTACACTGACTCCATCACGAGTTACATCACTGAATACACTGACTCCATCACGAGTTACATCACTGACTACACTAACTCCATCACGAGTTACATCACTGAGTACACTGACTCCATCAGGAGTTACATCACTGACTACACTAACTCCATCACGAGTTACATCACTGAATACACTGACTCCATCACGAGTTACATCACTGAGTACACTGACTCCATCACGAGTTACATCACTGAGTACACTGACTCCATCAGGAGTTACATCACTGAGTACACTGACTCCATCAGGAGTTACATCACTGACTACACTGAATCCATCACGAGTTACATCACTGAGTACACTGACTCCATCAAGAGTTACATTACTGAGTACACTGACTCCATCAGAAGTTACATCACTGACTACACTGACTCCATCACGAGTTACATCACTGACTACATTAACTCCATCACGAGTTATATCACTGAATACACTGACTCCATCAAGAGTTACATTACTGAGTACACTGACTCCATCAGGAGTTACATCACTGACTACACTGACTCCATCACGAGTTACATCACTGAGTACACTGACTCCATCAGGAGTTACATCACTGAGTACACTGACTCAATCACGAGTTACATCACTGACTACACTGACTCCATCACGAGTTATATCACTGAATACACTGACTCCATCACGAGTTACATCACTGAATACACTGACTCCATCACGAGTTACATCACTGACTACACTAACTCCATCACGAGTTACATCACTGAATACGCTGACTCCATCACGAGTTACATCACTGAGTACACTGACTCCATCAGGAGTTACATCACTGAGTACACTGACTCCATCACGAGTTACATCACTGACTACACTGACTCCATCACGAGTTACATCACTGACTACACTAACTCCATCAGGAGTTACATCACTGACTACACTAACTCCATCACGAGTTACATCACTGACTACACTAACTCCATCACGAGTTACATCACTGAGTACACTGACTCCATCAGGAGTTACATCACTGACTACACTATCTCCATCACGAGTTACATCACTGAATACACTGACTCCATCACGAGTTACATCACTGAGTACACTGACTCCATCACGAGTTACATCACTGAATACACTGACTCCATCACGAGTTACATCACTTAGTACACTGACTCCATCATGAGTTACATCACTGACTACACTGACTCCATCACGAGTTACATCACTGACTACACTAACTCCATCACGAGTTACATCACTGACTACACTAACTCCATCACGAGTTACATCACTGAATACACTAACTCCATCACGAGTCATGTTATATTATTTACTCTGAAATTACTGCTATATTATATTATATTATTATATTATTTATTTTTATATTGCTGCTATGGACAATATCACTAAGTCACTTTAAATAGATATATCTTCTAAAATAACCTGCCTATGTAAAGGTTTCTACATATGTCCTCCTGTATATCTTATTTATATACCTTGTGCATGTTTTGTATATTCCTTTATATAATTCAGATATTTCTAAATGTATATATTTTTGCTTATTTTTCCTTCATTATTGTCTATTTATTGTATGTTTGCACTGTTTTTGCTGCATATATATTATTGCTGCTCTGCTCTAGAGTTTTATCTGAGCCTCACTGCAAACATTTCAAAGCATGTTATGTCCTGACATGATGTGCAAATGATAAATAAACTTGAAACTGTAGAGATGTATCAGAATGTGTATACGTGTAAATGTGCATCCAGCAGCGCAGTAACTGTGACTGTTCTGTCTGCATCTGCTGCTTTATCTTCTGTCCCGGAGGGGCTGCAAAGGAGGAAACTGTCTTTGCACGAATCCTAGTGAACGTACGTGACTCGCACCATGTTTCTCAGCTCTCTGTCATCTCAGCCGAGTGGGAGGAGCTACCGAGTCAGTTTAGCGAACCGATTGACTGTTTAATGATTCAAACATCCGATTCAACGATTCATTCAGTCACAAGCGAGCGACTCTAATGTCCATGTATGATCAGTAGTATATTTATATATCAAGCAAACTGTTGTTTGTAATTTCATTTATAATTTTGTTTACTTATTAATTTGAATAAATACAAAATACTGTAGTCCTGACAGAACTATATCTTAGAGAGAGATTCAGTTGAGCTCGCTAAGCTTTGACCGGTGAATCTATTCTTATGAATCAAAATGTTGGAAATGAACCGAATCCTATGATTCACTTACAGACAGTCTGTGAGAACCGCGTGGGACGGACCGCGTGTTCGCTGAAGAGACAGGATTAAACCTTAAAAGTCCCACTTACACCAAATTCTGATTAAGGTGAGTTTCTTTAAGGTGAATTTCTGCTGTGGGGTGTTTTGTAGATTACCGTGCTGTGTAGAATCTACCTCGCTGTAAAGCAACACTGCGCTGTTTTCCTGGAAATCTAGAAAATCATTCATTAAATAAAAGACGCTTTTAAATTAAGACGGATTCAGATGTTTCGAGAAACGAGGCAGTGATTGACATGCACTTTTTCGTCTTATGTAACACCTGAAAATGTAATAATAATAATAATACCGATAATAAACAGATAATGAACAGATAATCAGTACCTCGATTTGCCGGTTAGCTTAGCCGTTCCAGTTACTGGCTGCACAGAAGGGCTAACCTGTTAGCTTAGCCACATTAGCTTCGTGCTCAGAGAGGTCAGGTGAGTTATATACGCGGACTGACAGTGTTAGTGTGAATATTTCGTACACGTGTGCAGTTCATGCGTGTTCTGTAAAAGTGTGTGTTGATAAATTAGGTTCAGTAGTTAATTCGGTGTGGCCGCTTAGTTAGCCTAGCAGGCTAGTCCGGAGTGTTAGCGTGTCTGACAGGATCGAGCAGGTTAGTGTTGGTATTACTGCCTCTGTCCGCTGCGTTTCTGTCAAACTACCTTTTCTTTTTGTTTTTATTGCCGGTTTATTGGTTATTAGCGCTTAGCTCGTCGGTTAGGAGCAGTTTAGCTTGATGACCTTGATGCCCTCGAGTTAGCTGGCAGTGCTGGAGCAGCAGCTGGACCACATGGAGCTGAAGATCTCACTTCCTACAAACCGAGACATTAAACAAGTTTTACATTAGTCCTTAAACAGTGTATGAAGTCTTGATCCACGGCCTTGTACATGGTTTATTCTATTAAAGGGAAATTCCAACAATTTCTTAAAAGCAGTTCTGCATAACTCAGAGTTTGAGGTGAAAACAGTCATTAAGAGTGGTTTGGTGTGAAATGGTTCAGATTTCTTTATGTTGGTGGTGACGTGATGCCTTCAAGACAAATATAGATATGTTATTGACCATCAAAACCCTTCAGAGTTCTTCTAACCAGTATTGAAACTGCTGCTGCTTCTGGCCAGGAAGACCAGAATATAAGTTCATCCAACTGCCCCTTAGTTTATAATGGAAGTGAACCGTAACACGATACCGAGACCGTATCAGTATGGAGCTGTTCAGCCTTACAGGAGAGTTTTGTTGCTAAGTCACTGCTCACCTGCTCTTGAGCTTGTAGGACTAGTATATCAGGTACTCGCTGCTCCTGGTCTTCCTGGTTTGGAGCTAGGAGCAGCTCTCCTGGCACTGACCTCCTCCTGCAGGTCCTCTGAACCGCAACTAAACGTGGTGGACCTGCTGGCCCCCTAGAGAGAATGTGTGTTGTAGGTAAAGGTGGAGGTTGGTTGATTTGGGATTGTTTTAGATCTCGACTGTGTGTTAACACATCACGCTCCTGATGGTTATATAGTGTTGTGATGGTGTTAATAGTGTTGTGATGGTGTTTATGGTGTTAATAGTGTTGTGATGGTGTTAATAGTGTTGTGATGGTCTTTATGGTGTTGTGATGGTGTTAATAGTGTTGTGATGGTGTTTATGGTGTTGTGATGGTTTATGCAGTATTGTGATGGTGTTGTGATGGTGTTAATAGTGTTGTGATGGTTTATGCAGTATTGTGATGGTGTTATGATGGTGTTTATAGTGTTGCGATGGTGTTTATGGTGTTGTGATGGTTTATGCAGTATTGTGATGGTGTTAATAGTGTTGTGATGGTGTTTATAGTGTGTTGTGATGGTGTTTATAGTGTGTTGTGATGGTTTATGCAGTATTGTGATGGTGTTAATAGTGTTGTGATGGTGTTTATGGTGTGTTGTGATGGTTTATGCAGTATTGTGATGGTGTTGTGATGGTGTTAATAGTGTTGTGATGGTGTTTATAGTGTGTTGTGATGGTTTATGCAGTGTTGTGGTGGTGTTTATAGTGTTGTGATGGTTTATGCAGTATTGTGATGGTGTTAATAGTGTTGTGATGGTGTTAATAGTGTTGTGATGGTGTTAATAGTGTTGTGATGGTGTTTATGGTGTTGGGATGGTTTATGCAGTATTGTGATGGTGTTGTGATGGTGTTTATAGTGTTGTGATGGTTTATGCAGTATTGTGATGGTGTTTATGGTGTTGTGATGGTGTTAATAGTGTTGTGATGGTGTTTATGGTGTTGTGATGGTTTATGCAGTATTGTGATGGTTTATGCAGTATTGTGATGGTGTTTATGGTGTTGTGATGGTGTTAATAGTGTTGTGATGGTGTTTATGGTGTTGTGATGGTTTATGCAGTATTGTGATGGTGTTAATAGTGTTGTGATGGTGTTAATAGTGTTGTGATGGTGTTTATAGTGTGTTGTGATGGTGTTAATAGTGTTGTGATGGTGTTTATGGTGTGTTGTGATGGTTTATGCAGTATTGTGATGGTGTTTATAGTGTGTTGTGATGGTTTATGCAGTATTGTGATGGTGTTTATAGTGTGTTGTGATGGTTTATGCAGTATTGTGATGGTGTTAATAGTATTGTGATGGTGTTTATAGTGTGTTGTGATGGTTTATGCAGTATTGTGATGGTGTTAATAGTGTTGTGATGGTGTTAATAGTGTTGTGATGGTTTATGTAGTGACCTGCGCGACTTGGTTGGGTAATTTTCAGGCACTGTGTGTACTTAGCCAGTCTGGCGCCTGTCTTATCAGTTTTTTGTGTTTTGTTGTAAACAACAGTGCAAGGGTTGTTTTCATTGCCAGTGGCTCTGCCTGCAAACCCCCCCAATTGGCCCATATATAAAATGCATTAGGTTCGCTATGGGAAGCGTATGTGTCGTCCCTTTGTTGTTTTATCACTGGTTATCTGTGTGCTTGTAGCAGATCAGACTGAACTGAGTACTGACTCTAAGTCACTCTGTGACTCTCACATGCTGTATGTAATGCGATACGCTGAGGGTGAAAACCCGCTCTGGTCACGGAGGGGTTAACACTTCCCGTTCTGCTGCTGCTGTTCATTGTTCAGATGAGGAAGCGTTCCAGTAATATAATTCCTGATTGTATGGATTTAGGATCTGGTTCAACTTTGTGGTGTTAAACTTTGAACCAGAATTTGATAACTGATAATAAATAAATAAATAAATAAGTGTGTGTGTGTGTGTGTGTGTGTGTGTTTCATTATAAAGAGAACACAGTTAGTTCAGTCTAACTGGATTTAGTGTAACAGTCTGTAGAAATACTGAATAGTAATCAGCGTGTTTAGTATTTGACAGTATTTTTAAGTGTGGTTTAAGTTTGTCTCAGTTCCAGCTGATCAGATATGAGGTGTTAATCCACTCTGAATGACTTTAATCTGAACTGTTTAACAGCACAGATTTTTGAGTTCCTTTTGAAGAGAACTTCAATTCAAGTTTTGAAGAGAACAGTTTGTGTTGAAATGAGTCTCTGGCTTCAGGATCCGATCTGAAGTGGCAGTTGGTTGTGAAACTGGCGGTTGAAGTGTTGGCGGGAACTGTGGCATTGTGGGGGATTTTTTTAGGGAAGTAGGTTTCGTCCTCTGCTGAAATGTGTAGTATAGTTTGGTTTGTTGGCTGGTGGGCGTTTTTAAAGGCTGAAATCTCTTCCTGCAGTTCGGACTCCAGACAGGCTGCACGTGTGTTTGGTAGCTGCTGTGGTTTGATCTTGAGTTCGGAGCGTGTTGTAGCTTCTAGAACGCTCGCAGTGACGGATCACATTTAATATCCCGTATCGATTTAGTCTTTAATACGACTCTGACTTCCAAAAACAACAAACCTTGGACTTTAGAGCCGGACCGTCCTGCATATAACGTCCCACCGAACGCCGGAGAGTCAGATTCTCTGAGGAAGTGCAGTTTTGTGACTCTCTTCTCGTTTTCCCTCCATCTTCCTGTTTCAGGTCAGTGATGGCAGGACCGATCCATCATGCCAGAGTGCAGATTTCTAAAATCGTAAGTACTGATTTGAAACATTTTAATCTTTTCCTTCCGGAAGTTTCTGTTCGTCCTGATGAAAAGTCAGATCTTCATAATGAAGCTGTTCTAAAAGAAAACCACTTGTTTCTGTTCCAGTTTAACGGCGACCCGCAGTCATACACGCGCTTCAACCTG
Organism: Megaleporinus macrocephalus; assembly: GCA_021613375.1. NCBI lineage: Eukaryota > Metazoa > Chordata > Actinopteri > Characiformes > Anostomidae > Megaleporinus > Megaleporinus macrocephalus. The sequence continues at coordinate 661,390 of CM038727.1, read as the reverse complement.
GACCAGAACGCTGACGGGGAAAGCAGCCACGTGGAGGTGAAGCTGGGCGGTGAGGAAGAGGTAGACGGGACCGAGACCAGCCACCGCCGTCCTGCCAGCACTTACACGCAGAGGCCGCTGTGGCCGTACCGGAACTTGTGTTACGGAGCGCTACTGATCCTGCTCGTCTTCCTGGCCGGTAAGTTGTCACGGTGTGAGAGTCTGAGAGCAGCAGCTTCAGTCTGAAAGGTCATAGAAGTGTTTCAGGGTGGGAATCACTAAAGACCCTACAACTCAATATCCTGAGTACTGTGATAACACACACTGCAGTGTATCACCTGAGGATCAGCTTTAATCCCTAAAAGAAAAACTTTGTAAACATTTTTTAAAGCTCTGTAAATATCTGTCATTCTCACCTCAGAAACTGGGAGTCTGAGTAACACCGTCATATGATCAATATTACGTGAATATATTGATGAATATATTGATATATTGTAGCCACGGTGTATAGAATAAAGCTCTTCCTCCCCCTACAGGACACGTTTACTGCTGCGTCCCTGGCGCTGCACTAACGGATGTGTTTGTTTTTCAGGTTTGCTTATCGGCTATGTAACATCTCGCAGACCCGAGAAGCAGTGTGAGCCGGACTCCGCCTCGGTTCAGTCGGAGGAGAGTAAGGATGAGGAGGACTTTGTCGCTCCGCCTGAGCCCTCTCTGGACTGGAGCGCCATCACTAGCATGTTGCATCAGAGACTGACACCTAAAGACTTTGATCTCCAGCTAAGGTGCTACAGCGTTGTAGAAGTGGTGCTCTGTGTCAGTGACACTGTGTGTTCTTGTTCTGAAGTGTGTGTTTGTGATAACCGTGAGCTGCAGGGGCCATTCCTGATTCCTCCTTCTGATCGGTTTCCTCTGACCTCTCTGCCCCTTTGCAGGAACTTCGCCCTGGACAGCCATGAAGCGGGCAGTGAGGGTGATGAGAAACTGGCCAACAAAGTATTGGACATTTTCAGGAGCCTGGAAATGAGCCCCTGGACGGACGAGCACTATGTTCAGCTACAGATCCCTTCAAAGTCAGCAGCGTGTGCAGCTCTGCAGTTGTTGAGATGTTGTGGTTTTGTCTCTGAAGCTCGTTTACTAATGTAACGTATTGTTTTGAATATAAACAGGGACCGTCCAAACAGAGTCCTCTTCGGTTCCGAGGAGATTGGACAGCCTGAAGGATACCTGGCTTACAGTGGCACAGGAAGCAAACAGGTAGGCTGTTGTTTTCAGGAACTCAGATCAGCTTCGTTTACGTAGAGATAATCCAGGTGGGAGCTTCTCAGTGGCTCTGAAAGGACGCTGTGTTATACCCTGTGCGTCTCTGTGGACGGTGACGTCTGTGCTTCCTGTGTCCTGCAGTAGATAAATCCGCTCTGATGCAGGTGGAGTTCCTGCTGCTGTCCTGCGGTGCTCGGTTGTGCAGTTAAAGCGTTGCTCTCAGTAAAACTGACCTTGGTGGTCTTCTGACAGGGGAAGGTGGTGTATGCGAACTACGGGCAGATTACGGATCTGAAGTACCTGCAGGATGTTGGAGTGGATCCCAGGGAGAAGGTCGTTCTTATGAGAACTGGACAGATCAGTCTGGCAGAGAAGGTAAATGTACACGTCTCAGATTCTAGCGCAGCTTTAAAGGGCAGATATCCTGGAAATCTTTTTTTATTTATTTATTTTTTTCTCCCTCAATTCTGCAAATAACAGTCTGTTTGCTAGTTTCCTGATTCCTGATTAAGTCCTGCTCAGTAACTGGAGTTATGAGTGCTTTAGGTGGCACTAAAAACAGTTTGTGTCTGAGCTGCGTTTAAATGTTGAGTGAATTGAATTTGAAATAGTCAGTAAACAGAAGAACTTACTCAGAACAGAACTTCCTGCAGTCAGAGCCCATTTAAACACACAGTAACACAAACTACCAGTTTAATTCATGGAGAAAGAAATGCTGGATTTAATTTTTAATGTATTAAAACTGTTAAAGTTAAATAGTGTAGAATATATGTCCTGTAAAAGCTCCACGCGTCTTGTTTCAATTAATGGTGAAATGTAGGCCGCTGTAATGAACAGAATCATTTCCTGAGGACTGTATTATATAATAATCGTTGTGTTTATGAGATGTGTGTGTTTGTCACTGTGGTCTGACTGTTGTCTCGTCTCCAGGTTGCCAATGCTGCTAAATTTCAAGCGGCTGTAGTCCTGATCTACCCCGAACCAGCCGACGACGGCTATGACACCAGCACTGAACTCTACGGCCACGTGAGTCCCTTCACACCTGAGCGTGCTGACACACCACCTGACGTAAACCCGCTTCAGTGTGAACTTCAGACACGCTCTTCAGGCTAAACCGCTCACCTGCATCATCACAGAGCAGCAGATTATACTGACTTTCAATGTCCACCAAACCATAATGTACAGTTTTCTGTCATTTGAACACGACAGGTGCTCTTTATGTCCTGTGAATAATGATAATAACCCAGAGATGATGATTTTATGACGAATGGACCAATAGAAATGCTCCTCTTTCATTAACTTGCACTGAAAGTAAGGAATGTTCACTTTCCCCACGTTCTTAAATACAGAGAACTAAACTCGAGTGGAGGTCAGTGCAGAGTTTTCTGTGGGACGTAAGAGAATCTTTTCTGATTGGACATTGCTGCCCTGCGTCCTTATTTGCATATAGCTGAGCAGAACTTCTGAGCACGCTCGTTCACATCATCGAGTCTTTCTGGCTGAAACTGAAGGACTGGATTTCTTCCATTTCCTGTCTTCACTTCTGGATGTTCTTTTCACTGCAGGTCCACTTTGGAACTGGTGACCCGTATACTCCAGGGTTTCCGTCCTTCAACCACACACAGTTTCCCCCTGCCAAGTCCTCAGGCCTGCCTGAAATACTGGCCCAGACCATCACAGCAGAAATGGCCCTCAAGATCCATCAGTAAGTTGAAGAACAGATAGAACAGATCCTGTTTCCAGCTGGAGCTTGGGTCACGAGAGGGTCGTGAGAGACGACAGTGAAACCGACTGCAGGCATTAAGTCTGTGCTCTGAATATCTAGCTATGATACAGTTCAATTCAATTCAAGGTTTATTTATGTAGCTTTTTATGAAGATGTCAGAAAGCAGCTTTACAGGCGTCTGAAAACAGACAGTTACAACATATACCCCCCAATGTGTGAGCCAGAGGCAACATTGGCAAGAACACCTCCCTCAACTGGAGGAAGAAACCTTGGGAGGAACCAGACTCACAAGCGGAGACCCGTCCTCCTCTGATCAAACAGTATTTACAGTTTGAACTAAATACCAAAGAAAAGAGTCTCTGTTTGAAATCTGGATAGCAAAGCTTTAGAAGCTGCACAGATAGAGGCAGTGTATGACTGAGGCAGTCTCTGACTGAGGCAGTCTCTGGCTGAGGCAGTCTCTGGCTGAGGCAGTCTCTGACTGAGTCTGTATGTAAAGTGGGTGTGAGCTGAAACAGTCCCATCTTATCTCAATGCTGGAGCATTTGGATGCAGGAAGAGTAAAGAGAGAGAGTGAGTTGGGCTCGGGAGTAAGACTGTAGAGGAAATGAATATTCAGAATTTTAGAGTGCGGCTGGCGACTCCAGCATAACAGCCTAAACTAAAAGGAGAGAACCAGAAGAACATAGACATGAGACCACCCTGAGGCACTGGGATCAACAAACTTGTGTGATTGCGTGAAGTGGTGGAACAACATCACCAACATCTCAGTTCACCATAAACCTCTGTTCAGTTATTACATACTGTAATTGCTCTTCAGTGAAGCTGTGATGGGATGTTAAGTTCATGTGGGTCGTGAGGAGACTTGAAATCCATAAACGTTCAGAGAGTCTCTCGGTTGTGTAGGTGCTCAAAGCTCGCGCTGGGTATTCCACAGTTTTTTGGGATGTGAGTAGAGGCCAATCATGACCATGTTTAAAGAGTGACCTCACCTGTTACTGAATTCTGATGGATGGCAGTGAGGATCTGCTCGTTCTATAATGTTACCTGTTTCGCAGGAAGATGAAAGGAAAGGATGCTCCTGATCATTTCAAGGGAAACCTGAGGGGCCTGAGCAAGTACACGCTGGCGGGAGACGACGGTGTGGTGAATGTGACGGTTAATAACGTCCAGGTTGACAAGAGGATTCATAACATCTTCGGAGTCATCAAGGGGTTCGTGGATCCAGGTGAGCTGCAGTCAGAGATTCACTGTGTCTGAAGCTGCTGCGTGTGCTGTGAGCTCACTGGCTTGTTTCTGCAGATCGGTATGTGGTGATCGGGGCTCAGAGAGACTCTTTCAGCAAAGGCTACGCAAAGTCCACTGTTGGCACCTGCCTGCTGGTGGAGCTGGCCAGAGCGATCGCGCAGATGAAGAAAGGTAAAGATATCCCTCTTTTAACTATCATCCCCCACCAGGAGGAGCTCTTTACCCGTCAGCGCTGGGAAATATAAAATAACTCATGTTGACGTTTTTCGTATCGTCTGAAGCGACAGTGAAGGATTGTGGGAGTTCCAGTTCTCCAAATTGTACTTGTCGTATGTAATACCTGCTTAAAGGGACTTGCACTGTTTTTTCAGAACTTTCTGCAGAAGTCAGTCTTCGGCTTCGTGTAGCGGACGCTCCTTTAGCTTATAGAAGTTATAGTCTTATAGAAGCTGTGGATAAGCTGCTGTGTTTCATTGAGACAGTGTTGCTAAAGGAGCTCGAACTCCTCTGTTCTTCTGTCCTTGCAGATGGATTCAGGCCCAGGAGAAGCATTGTGTTTGCCAGCTGGAGTGCTGGGGATTACGGCAGTGTGGGCGCCACAGAGTGGCTGGAGGTGTGTATGTTTACATTTACATTTAGTAAATGTCCAAACTATTCTTATACTCAAACACTACCATAAACACAGGGCCAGTGCTGATAGCTAGAAACAAAGACAATGTGGGGTGTATATATGGGGTATGTGTGGTGTGTGTGTATATATGGGGTATGTGTGGTGTGTGTGTGTGTGTATATATATGGGGTATGTGTGGTGTGTGTGTATATATGGGGTATGTGTGGTGTGTGTATATATGGGGTATGTGTGGTGTGTGTGTGTATATATGGGGTATGTGTGGTGTGTGTGTGTATATATGGGGTATGTGTGGTGTGTGTGTGTATATATGGGGTATGTGTGGTGTGTGTGTATATATGGGGTATGTGTGGTGTGTGTGTATATATGGGGTATGTGTGGTGTGTGTGTGTGTATATATGGGGTATGTGTGGTGTGTGTGGGGTGTATATATGGGGTATGTGTGGTGTGTGTGGGGTGTATATATGGGGTATGTGTGGTGTGTGTGGGGTGTATATATGGGGCTATGTGTGGTGAGTGTGGGGTGTATATATGGGGTATGTGTGGTGTGTGTGGGGTGTATATATGGGTATGTGTGGTGTGTGTGGGGTGTATATATGGGGTATGTGTGGTGTGTGTGGGGATGTATATATGGGGTATGTGTGGTGTGTGTGGGGTGTATATATGGGGTATGTGTGGTGTGTGTGGGGTGTATCTATGGGGTATGTGTGGTGTGTGTGGGGTGTATATATGGGGTATGTGTGGTGTGTGTGGGGTGTATATATGGGGTATGTGTGGTGTGTGTGGGGTGTATATATGGGGTATGTGTGGTGTGTGTGGGGTGTATATATGGGGTATGTGTGGTGTGTGTGGGGTGTATATATGGGGTATGTGTGGTGTGTGTGTATATATGGGGTATGTGTATATATGGGGTATGTGTGGTGGGTGTATATATGGGGTATGTGTGGTGTGTGTGGGTGTATATATGGGGTATGTGTGGGGTTCTCTTGATGTTTGGACGTGTATTTCTGTTGCGGAGGTGGTTCAGTACTGAACTCCTGGTTTGGTCTGTGTTAATCAGGGTTATCTGAACTCCCTGGACAAGAAGGCGTTTACGTACATCAGCCTGGACGGAGTGGTGTTAGGTACGCTGACTGACATCATTTCCTCTTTTTTTTATCTTCACTTTATTTTAACCACCTATAAAACATACTGAAACCAAACCTGATTAGTTTAAAATGCATGACGTTGTGAGTTAAACTGTGTAAGAACTAAGCGGCCTGGTGCTCACAGTATTTATTTGTGAGGAAGTCTTGAAAGTTGGTTTTATTTGCCTCCAGGTCGGAGCAAATTCAGAGCATCAGCCAGTCCACTGCTGCACAGCCTGCTGAGGGAAACCCTGAATGAGGTTAGAATCATCCACACGTCTTTTATATGCAGAACTGTGTAAACTTTTTAGTCCCTGAGAGACATTATTATATTAAAAAACTATTATATCCACACAGGAAGTTTTTATTTACTCAGTAATCACTTTATTATTAAATATTAATCAGTATTAATAGAGCAAGTAGAGCTTTTACACATTATTATTAAATATTAATCAGTATTAATAGAGCAAGTAGAGCTTTTACACTTTATTATTAAATATTAATCAGTATTAATAGAGTAAGTAGAGCTTTTACATGATATTATTAAATATTAATCAGCATTAATAGAGTAAGTAGAGCTTTTACACTATTATTAAATATTAATCAGTATTAGTAGAGTAAGTAGTGCTTTTACACTTTATTATTAAATATTAATCAGTATTAATAGAGTAAGTAGAGCTTTTACACTATTATTAAATATTAATCAGTATTAGTAGAGTATGTAGTGCTTTTACACTTTATTATTAAATATTAATCAGTATTAATAGAGTAAGTAGAGCTTTTACACTATTATTAAATATTAATCAGTATTAATAAAGTAAGTAGTGCTTTTACACTTTATTATTAAATATTAATCAGTATTAATAGAGTAAGTAGTGTTTTCCACTTTATTATTAAATATTAATCAGTATTAATAGAGTAAGTAGAGCTTTTACACTTTATTATTAAATATGAATCAGTATTAATAGAGTAAGTAGTGTTTTTACACTTTATTATTAAATAATAAACAGTATTAATAGAGTAAGTAGAGCTTTTACACTTTATTATTAAATATTAATCAGTATTAATAGAGTAAGTAGTGCTTTTACATTTTATTATTAAATATTAATCAGTATTAATAGAGTAAGTAGTGCTTTTACACTTTATTATTAAATATTAATTCGTATTAATAGAGTAAGTAGAGCTTTTACACTTTATTATTAAATATTAAACAGTATTAATAGAGTAAGTAGTGCTTTTACACTTTATTATTAAATATTAAACAGTATTAATAGAGTAAGTAGTGCTTTTACACTTTATTATTAAATATTAATCAGTATTAATAGAGTAAGTAGTGCTTTTACACTTTATTATTAAATATTAATCAGTATTAATAGAGTAAGTAGTGCTTTTACACTTTATTATTAAATATTAATCAGTATTAATAGAGTAAGTAGTGCTTTTACACTTTATTATTAAATATTAATCAGTATTAATAGAGTAAGTAGTGTTTTCCACTTAATTATTAAATATGCATCAGTATTAATAGTCAGTAGAGCTTTTACACTTTATTATTAAATATTAATAGAGTAAGTAGTGTTTTCCACTTCATTATTAAATTTTAATCCAGTATTAATAGAATAAGTAGTGTTTTCCCACTTTATTATTAAATATTAATCAGTATTAATAGAGTAAGTAAGCTTTTACACTTTATTATTAAAATATTAAACAGTATTAGATAGAGTATGTAGGCTTTTACACTTTATTATTAAATATAAATCAGTATTAATAGAGTAAGTAGAGCTTTTACACTTTATTATTAAATATTAATCAGTATTAATAGAGTAAGTAGTGCTTTTACACTTTATTATTAAATATTAATCAGTATTAATAGAGTAAGTAGTGTTTTCCACTTTATTATTAAATATTAATCAGTATTAATAGAGTAAGTAGTGCTTTTACACTTTATTATTTAATATTAATCAGTATTAATAGAGTAAGTAGAGCCTTTACACTTTATTATTAAATATTAATCAGTATTAATAGAGTAAGTAGTGTTTTCCCCTTCATTATTAAATATTAATCAGTATTAATAAAGTAGAGCTTTTACACTTTATTATTAAATATTAATTAGTATTAATAGAGTAAGTAGAGCCTTTACACTTTATTATTAAATATTAATCAGTATTAATAGAGTAAGTAGTGCTTTTACACTTTATTACTAAATATTAATAGAGTAAGTAGTGTTTTCCACTTCATTATTAAATATTAATCAGTATTAATAGAATAAGTACTGTTTTCCACTTTATTATTAAATATTAATCAGTATTAAGAGTAAGTAGTACTTTCACACTTTGTTATTAAATATTAAACAGTATTAATAGAGTAAGTAGTGCTTTTACACTTTATTATTAAATATTAATCAGTATTAATAGAATAAGTAGTGTTTTCCACTTTATTATTAAAAATTAATCAGTATTAATAGAGTAAGTAGAGCTTTTACACTTTATTATTAAATATTAATCAGTATTAATAGAGTAAGTAGTGTTTTCCACTTCATTAATCAATATTAATCAGTATTAATAGAGTAAGTAGAGCTTTTACACTTTATTATTAAATATTAATCAGTATTAATAGAGTAAGTAGTGCTTTTACACTTTATTATTAAATATAAATCGGTATTAATAGAGTAAGTAGAGCTTTTAGACTTTATTGTTAAATATTAATCGGTATTAATAGAGTAAGTAGTGCTTTTACACTTTATTATTAAATATTAATCAGTATTAATAGAGTAAGTAGAGCCTTTAAACTTTATTATTAAATATTAATCAGTATAATAGAGTAATAGTGTTTTCCACTTCATTAATCAATATTAATCAGTATTATAGAGTAAGTAGAGCTTTTACACTTTATTATTAATATTAATCAGTATTAATAGAGTAAGTAGTGCTTTTACAACTTTATACTTAAATATTAATCAGTATTAATAGAATAAGTAGTGTTTTCCACTTTATTATTAAAAATTAATCAGTATTAATAGAGTAAGTAGAGCTTTTACACTTTATTATTAAATATTAATCAGTATTAATAGAGTAAGTAGTGCTTTTACATTTTATTATTAAATATTAATCAGTATTAATAGAGTAAGTAGTGTTTTCCACTTTATTATTAAATATTAATCAGTATTAATAGAGTAAGTAGTGCTTTTACACTTTATTATTTAATATTAATCAGTATTAATAGAGTAAGTACAGCTTTTACACTTTATTATTAAATATTAATCAGTTTTAATAGAGTAAGTAGTGCTTTATCACTTTATTATTAAATATTAATCATTATTAATAGAGTAAGTAGAGCTTTTACACTTTATTATTAAATATTAATCAGTATTAATACAGTAAGTAGTGCTTTTACACTTTATTATTAAATATTAATCAGTATTCATAGAATAAGTAGTGCTTTTACACTTTATTATTAAATATTAATCAGTATTAATAGAGTAAGTAGTGTTTTCCACTTAATTATTAAATATGAATCAGTATTAATAGTCAGTAGAGCTTTTACACTTTATTATTAAATATTAATCAGTATTAATAGAGTAAGTAGTACTTTTACACTTTATTATTAAATATTAATCAGTATCAATAGAGTAAGTAGTGTTTTCCACTTTATTATTAAATATTAATCAGTATTAATAGAGTAAGTAGAGCTTTTACACTTTATTATTAAATATTAATCAGTATTAATAGAGTAAGTAGAGCTTTTACACTTTATTATTAAATATTAATCAGTATTAATAGAGTAAGTCGTGCTTTTACACTTAATTATGAAATATTAATCAGTATTAATAGAGTAAGTAGAGCTTTTACACTTTATTATGAAATATTAATCAGTATTAATAGAGTAAGTAGAGCTTTTACACTTTATTATTAAATATTAATCAGTATTAATAGAGTAAGTAGAGCTTTTACACTTTATAATAAATATTAATCAGTATTAATAGAGTAAATAGTGTTTTCCACTTTATTATTAATATTAATCAGTATTAATAGAGTAAGTAGTGCTTTTACACTTTTATTATTAAATATTAATCAGTATTAATAGTAGTAAGTAGAGCTTTTACACTTTATTATTAAATATTAATCAGTATTAATAGAGTAAGTAGTGCTTTTACACTTTATTATTAAATATTAATCAGTATTAATAGAATAAGTAGTGTTTTCCACTTTATTATTAAATATAAATCCGTATTAATAGAGTAAGTAGAGCTTTTACACTTTATTATTAATTATTAACCAGTATTAATAGAGTAAGTAGAGCCTTTACACTTTATTATTAAATATTAATCAGTATTAATAGAGTAAGTAGTGCTTTTACACTTTATTATTAAATATTAATCAGTTATTAATAGAGTAAGTAGTGCTTTTACACTTTATTATTAAATATTAATCAGTATTAATAGAGTAAGTAGAGCCTTTACACTTTATTATTAAATATTATCAGTATTAATAGAGTAAGTAGTGCTTTTACACTTTATTATTAATATTAATAGAGTAAGTAGATGGTTTTCCATTTCATTATTAAATATTAATCAGTATTAATAGAGTAGGTAGAGCTTTTACACTTTATTATTAAATATTAATCAGTATTAATAGAGTAAGTAGTGCTTTTACACTTTATTATTAAATATTAATAGAGTAAGTAGTGCTTTTACACTTTATTATTAAATATTAATCAGTATTAATAGAGTAAGTAGATCCTTTACACTTTATTATTAAATATTAATCAGTATTAATAGAGTAAGTAGTGTTTTCCACTTCATTATTAAATATTAATCAGTATTAATAGAGTAAGTAGAACTTTTACACTTTATTATTAAAAATTAATCAGTATTAATACAGTAAGTAGTGCTTTTACACTTTATTATTAAATATAAATCAGTATTAATAGAGTATGTAGAGCTTTTACACTTTATTATTAAATATTAATCAGTATTAATAGAGTAAGTAGTGCTTTTACACTTTATTATTAAATATTAATCAGTATTAATAGAGTAAGTAGTGCTTTTACACTTTATTAATAATATTAATCAGTATTAATAGAATAAGTAGTGTTTTCCACTTTATTATTAAATATTAATCGGTATTTAATAGAGTAAGTAGAGCTTTTACACCTTTATGTATTAAATATTAATCAGTATTAATAGAGTAAGTAGTGCTTTTACACTTATTATTAAATATTAATCAGTATTAATAGAGTAAGTAGAGCTTTTACACTTTATTATTAAATATTAAACAGTATTAATAGAGTAAGTCGTGCTTTTACACTTTATTATTAAATATTAATCAGTATTAATAGAGTAAGTAGTGTTTTCCACTTAATTATTAAATATAAATCAGTATTAAATATAGTCAGTAGAGTTTTACACTGTTATTATTAAATATTAATAGAGTAAGTAGTGTTTTCCACTTCATTATTAAATTTTAATCAGTATTAATAGAATAGTAGTGTTTCCACTTTTATTATTAAATATTAATCAGTATTAATAGAGTAAGTAGAGCTTTTACACGTTATTATTAAATATTAAACTGTATTAATATGAGTAAGCAGAGCTTTTACACTTTATTATTAAATATTAATCAGTATTAATAGAGTAAGTAGAGCTTTTACACTTTATTATTAAATATTAATCAGTATTTATAGAGTTAAGTAGTGCTTTTACCACTTTATTATTAAATATTAATCCGTATAATAGAGTAAGTAGAGCTTTTACACTTTATTATTAAATATTAATCAGTATTCATAGAGTAAAGTAAGGTGCTTTTACACTTTATTATTAAATATTAATCAGTATTAATAGAGTAAGTAGAGCTTTTACACTATTATTAAATATTAATCAGTATTAATAGAGTAAGTAGTGCTTTTACTCTTTATTAATTATAATATTAATCAGTATTAATAGAGTAAGTAGAACTTTTACACTTTATTATTAAATATTAATCAGTATTAATAGAGTAAGTAGTGCTTTTACACTTTATTATTAAATATTAATCAGTATTCATAGAATAAGTAGTGCTTTTTACACTCTTTATTATTAATATTAATCAGTATTAATAGAGTGAAGTAGAGCTTTTACACTTTATTATTAAATATTAATCAGTATTAATAGAATAAGTAGTGTTTTCCACTTTATTATTAAAATTAATCAGTATTAATAGAGTAAGTAGAGCTTTTACACTTTATTATTAAATATTAATCAGTATTAAAAGGTAAGTAGTGCTTTTACATTTTATTATTAAATATTAATCAGTATTAATAGAGTAAGTAGTGTTTTCCACTTTATTATTAAATATTAATCAGTATTAAGAGTAAGTAGTGCTTTTACACTTTATTATTTAATATTAATCAGTATTAATAGAGTAAGTAGAGCTTTTACACTTTATTATTAAATATTAATCAGTATTAATAGAGTAAGTAGTGCTTTTTTACACTTATTATTAAATATTAATCAGGTATTAATAGAGTAAGTAGAGCTTTTACACCTTTTATTTAAATATTAATCAGTATTAATACAGTAAGTAGTGCTTTTACACTTTATTATTAAATATTAATCAGTATTCATAGAATAAGTAGTGCTTTTACACTTTATTATTAAATATTAATCAGTATTAATAAAGTGGTGCTTTTACAATTTATTATTAAATATTAATCAGTATTAATAGAGTAAGTAGTGTTTTCCACTTAATTATTAAATATGAATCAGTATTAATAGTCAGTAGAGCTTTTACACTTTATTATTAAATATTAATCAGTATTAATACAATAAGTAGTGCTTTTACACTTTATTATTAAATATTAATCAGTATTAATAGAGTAAGTAGTGCTTTTACACTTTATTATTAAATATTAATCAGTATTAATAGAGTAAGTAGAGCTTTTACCTTTATTATTAAATATTAAACAGTATTAATAGAGTAAGTAGTGCTTTTACACTTTATTATTAAATATTAAACAGTATTAATAGAAGTAAGTAGTGCTTTTACAATTTATTATTAAATATCTAATCAGTATTAATAGAGTAAGTAGTGCTTTTACCTTATTATTAAATATTAATCAGTATTAATAGAGTAAGTAGTGCTTTTACACTTTATTATTAATTATTAATCAGTTATTAATAGAGTAAGTAGTGCTTTTACACTTTATTATTAAATATTAATCAGTATTAATAGAGTAAGTAGTGTTTTCCACTTAATTATTAAATATGCATCAGTAATTAATAGTCAGTAGAGCTTTTACACTTTATTATTAAAATATTAATAGTGTAAGTAGTGTTTTCCACTTCATTATTAAATTTTAATCAGTATTAATAGAATAAGTAGTGTTTTCCACTTTATTATTAAATTTAATCAGTATTAATAGAGTAAGTAGAGCTTTTACACTTTATTATTAAATATTACTCAGTATTAATAGAGTAAGTAGTGCTTTTACACTTTATTATTAAATATTAATCAGTATTAATAGAGTAAGTAGTGCTTTTACACTTTATTATTAAATATTAATCAGTATTAATAGAGTAAGTAGAGCCTTTACACTTTATTATTAAATATTAATCAGTATTAATAGAGTAAGTAGTGCTTTTACACTTTATTATTAAATATTAATAGAGTAAGTAGTGTTTTCCATTTCATTATTAAATATTAATCAGTATTAATAGAGTAGGTAGAGCTTTTACACTTTATTATTAAATATTAATCAGTATTAATAGAGTAAGTAGTGCTTTTACACTTTATTATTAAATATTAATAGAGTAAGTAGGTGCTTTTACACTTTATTATTAAATATAATCAGTATTAATAGAGTAAGTAGATCCTTTACACTTTATTATTAAATATTAATCAGTATTAATAGAGTAAGTAGTGTTTTCCACTTCATTATTAAATATTAATCAGTATTAATAGAGTAAGTAGAACTTTTACACTTTATTATTAAATATTAATCAGTATTAATACAGTAAGTAGTGCTTTTACACTTTATTATTAAATATAAATCAGTATTAATAGAGTAATGTAGAAGCTTTTACACTTTATTATTAAATAGTTAATCAGTATTAATAGAGTAAGCTAGTGCTTTTACACTTTATTATTAAATATTAATCAGTATTAATAGAGTAAGTAGTGCTTTTACACTTTATTATTAAATATTAATCAGTATTAATAGAATAAGTAGTGTTTTCCACTTTATTATTAAATATTAATCGGTATTAATAGAGTAAGTAGAGCTTTTAAACTTTATTATTAAATATTAATCAGTATTAATAGAGTAAGTAGTGCTTTTACACTTTATTATTAAATATTAATCAGTATTAATAGAGTAAGTAGAGCTTTTACACTTTATTATTAAATATTAAACAGTATTAATAGAGTAAGTCGTGCTTTTACACTTTATTATTAAATATTAATCAGTATTAATAGAGTAAGTAGTGTTTTCCACTTAATTATTAAATATGAATCAGTATTAATAGTCAGTAGAGTTTTTACACTTTATTATTAAATATTAATAGAGTAAGTAGTGTTTTCCACTTTATTATTAAATTTTAATCAGTATTAATAGAATAAGTAGTGTTTTCCACTTTATTATTAAATATTAATCAGTATTAATAGAGTAAGTAGAGCTTTTACACGTTATTATTAAATATTAAACAGTATTAATAGAGTAAGCAGAGCTTTTACACTTTATTATTAAATATTAATCAGTATTAATAGAGTAAGTAGAGCTTTTACACTTTATTATTAAATATTAATCAGTATTAATAGAGTAAGTAGTGCTTTTACACTTTATTATTAAATATTAATCCGTATTAATAGAGTAAGTAGAGCTTTTACACTTTATTATTAAATATTAATCAGTATTCATAGAGTAAGTAGTGCTTTTACACTTTATTATTAAATATTAATCAGTATTAATAGAGTAAGTAGAGCTTTTACACTATTATTAAATATTAATCAGTATTAATAGAGTAAGTAGTGCTTTTACACTTTATTATTAAATATTAATCAGTATTAATAGAGTAAGTAGAACTTTTACACTTTATTATTAAATATTAATCAGTATTAATAGAGTAAGTAGTGCTTTTACACTTTATTATTAAATATTAATCAGTATTCATAGAATAAGTAGTGCTTTTACACTTTATTATTAAATATTAATCAGTATTAATAGAGTAAGTAGTGCTTTTACACTTTATTATTAAATATTAATCAGTATTAATAGAGTAAGTAGTGTTTTCCACTTAATTATTAAATATGAATCAGTATTAATAGTCAGTAGAGTTTTTACACTTTATTATTAAATATTAATAGAGTAAGTAGTGTTTTCCACTTCATTATTAAATTTTAATCAGTATTAATAGAATAAGTAGTGTTTTCCACTTTATTATTAAATATTAATCAGTATTAATAGAGTAAGTAGAGCTTTTACACTTTATTATTAAATATTAAACAGTATTAATAGAGTAAGTAGTGCTTTTACACTTTATTATTAAATATAAATCAGTATTAATAGAGTAAGTAGAGCTTTTACACTTTATTATTAAATATTAATCAGTATTAATAGAGTAAGTAGTGCTTTTACACTTTATTATTAAATATTAATCAGTATTAATAGAGTAGTAGTGTTTTCCACTTTATTATTAAATATTAATCAGTATTAATAGAGTAAGTAGTGCTTTTACACTTTATTATTTAATATAATCAGTATTAATAGAGTAAGTAGAGCCTTTACACTTTATTATTAAATATTAATCAGTATTAATAGAGTAAGTAGTGCTTTTACACTTTATTATTAAATATTAATAGAGTAAGTAGTGCTTTTACACTTTATTATTAAATATTAATCAGTATTAATAGAGTAAGTAGAGCCTTTACACTTTATTATTAAATATTAATCAGTATTAATAGAGTAAGTAGTGTTTTCCACTTCATTATTAAATATTAATCAGTATTAATAGAGTAAGTAGAGCTTTTACATTTTATTATTAAATATTAATCAGTATTAATAGAGTAAGTAGTGCTTTTACACTTTATTATTAAATATAACTCAGTATTAATAGAGTAAGTAGAGCTTTTTACACCTTCAATTGTTAACTTATTAATCAGTATTAATAGAAGTAAGTAGAGCTTTTACACTTTATTATTAAATATTAATCAGTATTAATAGAGTAAGTAGTGCTTTTACCCCTTTATTATTAATATTAATAGAGTAAGTAGAGTTTTTACACCTTTACTATTAAATGTTAATCAGTATTAATAGAGTAAGTAAGTTGGCTTTTACACTTTGTTATTAAATATTAATCAGTATTAATCGGTAAGTCGTGCTTTTACACTTTATTATTTAAATATTAATCAGTAGTTAATAGAGTAAGTAGAGCTTTCTACCACTTTATTATTAAATATTAATCAGTATTAGTAGAGTAAGTTGTGCTTTTACACTTAATTATTAAATATTAATCAGTATTAATAGAGTAAGTAGAGCTTTTACACTTTATTATTAAATATTAATCAGTATTAATAGAGTAAGTAGAGCTTTTACACTTCATTATTAAATATTAATCAGTATTAATAGAGTAAGTAGTGCTTTTACACTTTATTGTTAAATATTAATCCGTATTATTAAATATTAATCCGTATTAATAGAGTAAGTAGAACTTTTACACTTTATTATTAAATATTAATCAGTATTAATAGAGTAAGTAGTGCTTTTACACTTTATTATATTAATCAGTATTCATAGAATAAGTAGTGCTTTTACACTTTATTATTAAATATTAATCAGTATTATAGAGTAAGTAGTGCTTTCACAAATTATTATTAAATATTAATCAGTATTTAATAGAGTAAGTAGGGTTTTCACTTAATTATTAAATATGAATCAGTATTAATAGTCAGTAGAGCTTTTACAACTCTTATTATTAAATATTAATCAGTATTAAAAGAGTAAGTAGTACTCTTTACACTTTATTATAAAATATTAATCAGTATCAATAGAGTAAGTAGTTGTTTTCACTTTATTATTAAATATTAATCAGTATTAATAGAGCAAGTAGAGCTTTAACACTGTATTATTAAATATTAATCAGTATTAATAGAGTAAGTAGTGCTTTTACACTTTATTATGAAATATTAATCAGTATTAATAGAGTAAGTAGAGCTTTTACACTTTATTATTAAATATTAATCAGTATTAATAGAGTAAGTAGTGCTTTTACACTTTATTATTATATATTAATCCGTATTAATAGAGTAAGTAGAGCTTTTACAACTTTATTATTAAATATTAGTCAGTATAAATAGAGTAAGTAGTGTTTTACACTTTATTATAAATATTAATCAGTATTAATAGAGTAAGTAGAGCTTTTACACTTTATTATTAAATATGAATCAGTATTAATAGAGTAAGTAGTGTTTTACACTTTATTTTTAAATGTTAATCAGTATTAATAGAGTAAGTAGAGCTTTTACACTTTATTATTAAATATGAATCAGTATTAATAGAGTAAGTAGTGTTTTCCACTTCATTATTAAATATTAATCAGTATTAATAGAGTAAGTAGAGCTTTTACATTTTATTATTAAATATTAATCAGTATTAATAGAGTAAGTAGTGCTTTTACACTTTATTATTAAATATAAATCAGTATTAATAGAGTAAGTAGAGCTTTTACACTTCATTGTTAAATATTAATCAGTATTAATAGAGTAAGTAGAGCTTTTACACTTTATTATTAAATATTAATCAGTATTAATAGAGTAAGTAGTGCTTTTACACTTTATTATTAAATATTAATAGAGTAAGTAGTGTTTTCCACTTTACTATTAAATGTTAATCAGTATTAATAGAGTAAGTAGTGCTTTTACACTTTATTATTAAATATTAATCAGTATTAATAGAGTAAGTAGAGCTTTTACACTTTATTATTAAATATTAATCAGTATTAGTAGAGTAAGTTGTGCTTTTACACTTAATTATTAAATATTAATCAGTATTAATAGAGTAAGTAGAGCTTTTACACTTTATTATTAAATATTAATCAGTATTACTAGAGTAAGTAGAGCTTTTACACTTTATTATTAAATATTAATCAGTATTAATAGAGTAAGTAGTGCTTTTACACTTTATTGTTAAATATTAATCCGTATTATTAAATATTAATCCGTATTAATAGAGTAAGTAGAACTTTTACACTTTATTATTAAATATTAATCAGTATTAATAGAGTAAGTAGTGCTTTTACACTTTATTATATTAATCAGTATTCATAGAATAAGTAGTGCTTTTACACTTTATTATTAAATATTAATCAGTATTAATAGAGTAAGTAGTGCTTTCACAATTTATTATTAAATATTAATCAGTATTAATAGAGTAAGTAGTGTTTTCCACCTTAATTATTAAATATGAATCAGTATAATAGTCAGTAGAGCTTTTACACTTTATTATTAAATATTAATCAGTATTAAAAGAGTAAGTAGTACTTTTACACTTTATTATTAAATATTAATCAGTATCAATAGAGTAAGTAGTGTTTTCCACTTTATTATTAAATATTAATCAGTATTAATAGAGCAAGTAGAGCTTTAACACTGTATTATTAAATATTAATCAGTATTAATAGAGTAAGTAGTGCTTTTACACTTTATTATTAAATATTAATCAGTATTAATAGAGTAAGTAGAGCTTTTACACTTTATTATTAAATATTAATCAGTATTAATAGAGTAAGTAGTGCTTTTACACTTTATTATTATATATTAATCCGTATTAATAGAGTAAGTAGAGCTTTTACACTTTATTATTAAATATTAGTCAGTATTAATAGAGTAAGTAGTGTTTTACACTTTATTATTAAATATTAATCAGTATTAATAGAGTAAGTAGAGCTTTTACACTTTATTATTAAATATGAATCAGTATTAATAGAGTAAGTAGTGTTTTACACTTTATTTTTAAATGTTAATCAGTATTAATAGAGTAAGTAGAGCTTTTACACTTTATTATTAAATATGAATCAGTATTAATAGAGTAAGTAGTGTTGTAGACTTTATTATTAAATGTTAATCAGTATTAATAGAGTAAGTAGAGCTTTTACACTTTATTATTAAATATTAATCAGTATTAATAGTGTAAGTCGTGCTTTTACACTTTATTATTAAATATTAATCAGTATTAATAGAGTAAGTAGAGCTTTTACACTTTATTATTAAATATCAATCAGTATTAATAGAGTAAGTCGTGCTTTTACACTTAATTATTAAATATTAATCAGTATTAATAGAGTAAGTAGAGCTTTTACACTTTATTATTAAATATTAATCAGTATTAATAGAGTAAGTAGAGCTTTTACACTTTATTATTAAATATTAATCAGTATTAATAGAGTAAGTAGTGCTTTTACACTTTATTATTAAATATTAATCCGTATTATTAAATATTAATCCATATTAATAGAGTAAGTAGAGCTTTTACACTTTATTATTAAATATTAATCAGTATTAATAGAGTAAGTAGTGCTTTTACACTTTATTATTAAATATTAATCAGTATTAATAGAGTAAGTAGAGCTTTTACACTTTATTATTAAATATTAATCAGTATTAATAGAGTAAGTAGTTGCTTTTTACACTTTATTATTAAATATTAATCAGTATTCATAGAATAAGTAGTGCTTTTACACTTTATTATTAAATATTAATCAGTATTAATAGAGTAAGTAGTGCTTTTACAATTTATTATTAAATATTAATCAGTATTAATAGAGTAAGTAGTGTTTTCCACTTAATTATTAAATATGAATCAGTATTAATAGTCAGTAGAGCTTTTACACTTTATTATTAAATATTAATCAGTATTAATAGAGTAAGTAGTACTTTTACACTTTATTATTAAATATTAATCAGTATCAATAGAGTAAGTAGTGTTTTCCACTTTATTATTAAATATTAATCAGTATTAATAGAGCAAGTAGAGCTTTTACACTTTATTATTAAATATTAATCAGTATTAATAGAGTAAGTAGAGCTTTTACACTTTATTATTAAATATCAATCAGTATTAATAGAGTAAGTCGTGCTTTTACACTTAATTATTAAATATTAATCAGTATTAATAGAGTAAGTAGAGCTTTTACACTTTATTATTAAATATTAATCAGTATTAATAGAGTAAGTAGAGCTTTTACACTTTATTATTAAATATTAATAGAGTAAGTAGAGCTTTTACACTTTATTATTAAATATTAATCAGTATTAATAGAGTAAGTAGTGCTTTTACACTTTATTATTAAATATTAATCAGTATTAATAGAGTAAGTAGAGCTTTTACACTTTATTATTAAATATTAATCAGTATTAATAGGAGTAAGTAGTACTTTTACACTTTATTATTAAATATTAATCAGTATTCATAGAATAAGTAGTGCTTTTACACTTTATTATTAAATATTAATCAGTATTAATAGAGTAAGTAGTGCTTTTACAATTTATTATTGAATATTAATCAGTATTAATAGAGTAAGTAGTGTTTTCCACTTAATTATTAAATATGAATCAGTATTAATAGTCAGTAGAGCTTTTACACTTTATTATTAAATATTAATCAGTATTAATAGAGTAAGTAGTACTTTTACACTTTATTATTAAATATTAATCAGTATCAATAGAGTAAGTAGTGTTTTCCACTTTATTATTAAATATTAATCAGTATTAATAGAGCAAGTAGAGCTTTTACACTTTATTATTAAATATTAATCAGTATTAATAGAGTAAGTAGTGCTTTTACACTTTATTATTAAGTATTAATAGAGTAAGTAGAGCTTTTACACTTTATTATTAAATATTAATCAGTATTAATAGAGTAAGTAGTGCTTTTACACTTTATTATTAAATATTAATCAGTATTAATAGAGTAAGTAGAGCTTTTACACTTTATTATTAAAATATAGTCAGTATTAATAGAGTAAGTAGTGTTTTACACTTTATTATTAAATATTAATCAGTATTAATAGAGTAAGTAGAGCTTTTACACTTTATTATTAAATATTAATCAGTATTAGTAGAGTAAGTAGAGCTTTTACACTTTATTATTAATTATTAATCAGTATTAATAGAGTAAGTAGAGCTTTTACTCTTTATTATTAAATATGAATCAGTATTAATAGAGTAAGTAGAGCTTTTACACTTTTATTAAATATGAATCAGTATTAATAGAGTAAGTAGTGTTTTACACTTTATTATTAAATATGAATCAGTATTAATAGAGTAAGTAGAGCTTTTACACTTTATTATTAAATATTAATTAGTATTAATAGAGTAAGTAGAGCTTTTACACTTTATTATTAAATATTAATCAGTATTAATAGAGTAAGTCTAGCTTTTACACTTTATTATTAAATATTAATCAGTATTAATAGAGTAAGTAGTGTTTTGTACTTTATTATTAAATATTAATTAGTATTAATAGAGTAAGTAGAGCTTTTACACTTTATTATTAAATATTAATCAGTATTAATAGAGTAAGTAGTGCTTTTACACTTTATTATTAAATATTAATCAGTATTAATAGAGTAAGTAGAGCTTTTACATTTTATTATTAAATATTAGTCAGTATTAATAGAGTAAGTAGAGCTTTTACACTTTATTATTAAATATTAGTCAGTATTAATAGAGTAAGTAGTGTTTTACACTTTATTATTAAATATTAATCAGTATTAATAGAATAAGTAGTGTTTTACACTTTATTATTAAATATTAATCCGTATTAATAGAGTAAGTGGAGCTTTTACACGTTATTATTAAATATTAATCAGTATTAATAGAGTAAGTAGAGCTTTTACACTTTATTATTAAATATCAATCAGTATTAATAGAGTAAGTGGAGCTTTTACACTTTATTATTAAATATTAATCAGTATTAATAGAGTAAGTAGTGTTTTATACTTTATTATTATATATTAATTAGTATTAATAGAGTAAGTAGAGCTTTTACACTTTATTATTAAATATTAATCAGTATTAATAGAGTAAGTAGAGCTTTTACACTTTATTATTAAATATTAATCAGTATTAATAGAGTAAGTAGAGCTTTTACTTATTATAATAAATATTATCAGTATTATAGAGTAAGTAGAACTTTTACACTTTATTATTAAATATTAATCAGTATTAATAGAGTAAGTAGTGTTTTATACTTTATCATTAAATATTAAACAGTATTAATAGAGTAAGTAGAGCTTTTACACTTTATTATTAAATATTAATCAGTATTAATAGAGTAAGTAGTGTTTTATACTTTATCATTAAATATTAAACAGTATTAATAGAGTAAGTAGAGCTTTTACACTTTATTATTAAATATTAATCAGTATTAATAGAGTAAGTAGAGCTTTTACACTTTAAATCTGGAACCTAACTTTGTTCTTCAAACTGGATCAAGATCTGATCTACTTCTCTCACAATAACATATTCATGTTACTTTGTATTTTATGTCTGATTATCTACATCTGTTCTAATCAGATCTGCTCTTCTTACCGGTGATCAGACACTTACTGATCAGATAGAGATTTTTGTATCAGCTCAGATTTCTATACTGTGTGTGTCTTTATGAAGATATGATTTATATTGATTAGCACAGTTCAGTCTAAACCTGTGTTTGTGGTTTGAAGGTGAAGGCTGCTCCGGGCACAGACGGGAATCTGTTCCGGGACATCGGCAAAGAAAATTTTGAGACGACAGTGTGAGTAAATCTTACAGACTCTGTTTGTTCTGGTAACGGTTTGATTTTGTGTGATATCTGTGATTATTGTGAGAAATGATGTCATAATACGTTGTTATACTGAACATGTGGTGGATCTGGTCAGTACTGTCGCGCTGCGTGTTGAATTATTTGTTATGGATTCAGTGGGATCCTGTACTGTAACGATCAGATCAGTTTTTATAGCAGGGTTTGAAATGCAGCTCTGCTGGTTTGTTTCTCCGGTTCAGCAGATCAGATCAATTCTGATACGCTGTGTAGAGTAAAAACTCTACGTTTTGTTGACCAGCTCCGGGTTAGGGTTAGGACTCTGGTCGGAGTTTGTGAGCTGAATGATTACGTGTGTAGTCGTTTCCAGAGTAACGGGTACAGGGTGAGATCAGAATGTGTTTGTAACCGCGTACAGGTGACGCTCGCTCAGGTGTGTAGCATTGGTTGATTGTGAGGTCGGCGTGTGTTTCCCGTTTCCCTCTGATTAAATTCCGCTCTTTTACAGTCTGGAAGATATGAAGATGGAGGATGGTGCTTATCCCTTCCTGGCGTTCTCTGGAATTCCCTCCGTCTCCTTCCGCCTGGTCTCAGACGGGGTGAGTTCTGCTGAGTAATTCAATAAATACTCGTTAGTTTTCTGCGCTGGTGGTTTCAGGATGACGTGAACAGAGGCTGGAGGTTTCTGATGTGGATGTTTGGTCCAGCAGGGCTACCGATATTACGGAACAGCTCAGGACAGTAAGGAGAACCTGAACAAGGCCACTAACCAGCGTCTGGGTGACTTCTGCGTGTTTGCGGCTCAGATGGCCGGACAGATGGCGCTCAGACTGGTCCATGACCACATCCTGCGGCTGGACGTGACCTCGTATACCCGCCTGATCAGGAAGAACGTGATCAAGATCAACAGCTACGTCTCCCAGCTCAAACGCGTGAGTGGAGTTCTTTATCTTTTGTTATCGTTTCCTTTACTTTCAGCTCACCTTCAGTTAAATGATCATTTATATAAAACAATAATACTTTAATTAAGATGAACTAAAACAAATAAACCACTGAAATGAGTCAGTACGTACTGAACTGGACCCAGTGGCCTCTGCTGGAGCGGTAGAGCAGTCGAGCTGTTTCAGTACGAGAGTGTTTAGTATCTACACAACCTCGTATATACGTCATTACCGTCCAAAAGAAAAACATTTACATTTTACATTTACGGTATTTAGCAGATGCTCTGATCCAGAGCGACTTACAGAAGTGCTTAGTGTTCAGTTAGAATCTCTATCAGTTCAAACAGGTTTAAGTCCAAACTACTCTTAAACTCAAACACTGCTATAAACACAGGGCCAGTGCTGATACCTAGAAACCAGACAACACAATACCTAACAAGACTGGAACACCTACAGAACACCTACACCTACAGAACACATACACCTACACCTACAGAACACCTACACCTACAGAACACCTACACCTACAGAACACCTACACCTACATCTACAGAACACCTACACCTACAGAACACCTACACCTACAGAACACATACACCTACACCTACAGAACACCTACACCTACAGAACACATACACCTACACCCACAGAACACCTACACCTACAGAACACCTACACCTACACCCACAGAACATCCTACACCTACACCCACAGAACACCTACACACTACAGAACACCTACACCTACAGAAACACCTACACCCTACAAGAACACCTACACCCACAGAACACCTACACCTACAGAACACCTACACCTACACCCACAGAACACCTACACCTACACCCACAGAACACCTACACCTACAGAACACCTACACCTACAGAACACCTACACCTACACCCACAGAACACCTACACCCACAGAACACCCTACACTACAGAACACCTACACCTTCACCCACAGAACACCTACACCCACAGAACACCTACACTACAGATACACCTACACCTACAGAAACACCTACACCCACAGAACACCTACACCTACACCTACAGAACACCTACACCTACAGAACACCTACACCTACAGAACACCTACACCCACAGAACACCTACACCTACAGAACACCTACACCTACACCCACAGAACACCTATACCTACAGAACACCTACACCTACAGAACACCTACACCTACACCCACAGAACACCTACACCTACAGAACACCTACACCTACACCCACAGAACACCTACACCCACAGAACACCTACACCCACAGAACACCTACACCTACAGAACACCTACACCTACAGAACACCTACACCCACAGAACACCTACACCTACACCTACAGAACACCTACACCTACACCCACAGAACCCCTATACCTACAGAAACCTACACCTACAGAAACACTACACCTACACCCACAGAACACCTACACCTACAGAACACCTACACCTACACCCACAGAACACCTACACCCACAGAACACCTACACCTACAGAACACCTACACCTACAGAACACCTACACCCACAGAACACCTACACCTACACCTACAGAACACCTACACCTACACCCACAGAACACCTACACCTACAGAACACCTACACCTACAGAACACCTACACCTACAGAACACATACACCTACACCTACACCTACAGAACACCTACACCTACAGAACACATACACCTACACCTACAGAACACCTACACCTACAGAACACCTACACCTACACCCACAGAACACCTACACCTACAGAACACCTACACCCACAGAACACCTACACCTACAGAACACCTACACCTACAGAACACCTACACCTACAGAACACCTACACCTACAGAACACCTACACCTACACCCACAGAACACCTACACCTACAGAACACCTACACCTACACCCACAGAACACCTACACCTACAGAACACCTACACCTACACCCACAGAACACCTACACCTACAGAACACCTACACCTACAGAACACCTACACCTACACCCACAGAACACCTACACCTACAGAACACCTACACCTACAGAACACCTACACCTGCACCCACAGAACACCTACACCTACAGAACACCTACACCTACAGAACACCTACACCTACACCTACAGAACACCTACACCCACAGAACACCTACACCTACATCTACAGAACACCTACACCTACAGAACACCTACACCTACAGAACACATACACCTACACCCACAGAACACCTACACCTACAGAACACCTACACCTACACCCACAGAACACCTACACCTACAGAACACCTACACCCACAGAACACCTACACCCACAGAACACCTACACCTACAGAACACCTATATCTACACCTACAGAACACCTACATCTACACCTACAGAACACCTGCACCTACAGAACACCTACACCTGCACCTACAGAACACCTACACCTGCACCTACAGAACACCTACACCTAGACCTACAGAACACCTAGACCTACAGAACACCTAGACCTACAGAACACCTACACCTACAGAACACCTACACCTACAGAACACCTACACCTACAGAACACCTACAGAACACCTGCACCTACAGAACACCTACACC
Organism: Megaleporinus macrocephalus; assembly: GCA_021613375.1. Lineage (NCBI taxonomy): Eukaryota > Metazoa > Chordata > Actinopteri > Characiformes > Anostomidae > Megaleporinus > Megaleporinus macrocephalus. Next base: position 635,126 of record CM038727.1, on the reverse strand, counting down.
TACAGAACACCTACAGAACACCTGCACCTACAGAACACCTACACCTGCACCTACAGAGAACAAATACAAGACTACATACAGTACAAGTGCAGTACTTATCCAGAGCTCCTAGAAGATCAAGTGCAATTACAGTTTATACCAGTACTTCAGTAGATCAGTGTTTATCAGTGCTTTACAAAGAAACCTGAGTTAACGAGAGTCAGTGGAACCAGATTTTTATAAGCTATGTTGGAGCGTTTCTATTGGTCCATTCATCATGAAACGTTCACACAGTGTTAACACTAACTCAAGAAAACTACACACCAGCAAAAATGGAGATACATGTTTTTCATTGTACAGCAACAATGTGAGTATATATACACGTGTGTGTGTGTGTGTGTGTGTGTGTGTGTGTGTGTGTGTGTGTGTGTGTGTGTATCTATATATATGCGTGTTTTGTACAGGTACTGTAAACTGTGTGTGTGTGTGTTGTACAGGTACTGTAAACTGTGTGTGTGTTGTACAGGTACTGTAAACTGTGTGTGTGTGTGTGTGTTGTACAGGTACTGTAAACTGTGTGTGTGTGTGTGTGTGTGTTGTACAGGTACTGTAAACTGTGTGTGTGTGTTGTACAGGTACTGTAAACAGTGGGTGTGTGTGTGTGTTGTACAAGTACTGTAAACTGTGGGTGTGTGTGTTGTACAGGTACTGTAAACTGTGTGTGTGTGTGTGTTGTACAGGTACTGTAAACTGTGTGTGTGTGTGTGTTGTACAGGTACTGTAAACTGTGTGTGTGTTGTACAGGTACTGTAAACTGTGTGTGTGTGTGTGTTGTACAGGTACTGTAAACTGTGTGTGTGTGTGTGTGTGTGTTGTACAGGTACTGTAAACTGTGTGTGTGTGTGTTGTACAGGTACTGTAAACAGTGGGTGTGTGTGTGTGTTGTACAAGTACTGTAAACTGTGGGTGTGTGTGTTGTACAGGTACTGTAAACTGTGTGTGTGTGTGTGTGTTGTACAAGTACTGTAAACTGTGTGTGTTGTACAGGTACTGTAAACTGTGTGTGTGTGTGTGTTGTACAGGTACTGTAAACTGTGTGTGTGTGTTGTACAGGTACTGTAAACTGTGTGTGTGTGTGTGTTGTACAAGTACTGTAAACTGTGTGTGTGTGTGTGTGTGTGTGTGTGTTGTACAGGTACTGTAAACTGTGTGTGTGTGTGTGTGTGTTGTACAGGTACTGTAAACTGTGTGTGTGTGTGTTGTACAGGTACTGTAAACTGTGTGTGTGTGTGTGTGTGTGTACAGGTACTGTAAACTGTGTGTGTGTGTGTGTGTGTGTGTGTGTGTGTGTGTGCTCTAGGGTTAAAGAAGGTATATCTGTTTTATACTTGTCTTGCAGGCCGGCACCATGTCTGCACCTCTCTCTTCTGATTGGCTGGTCTCTGCTTCGGGGTCCTACAGTCGCGCCGCTGACTCTGTCATTAGGGACATTCAGAACAGTGACCTGGGGGAAGAGGAGGTGTGTCGCAACATCAACGACCGGATCATGAGGGTAAAGCTGTCAGTCCCGTCACTCAGAGATCAGCCCTGTGATTGGTTTGGAGCTTTTAGGCTAAGTCGGGGGGGCTAAGTCGGGGGGGGGGGGGGTAGCTGCTGGGGTTCTGGGAGTGTGACCTGTTTATATTAACCCTTCACTCTCTCACCGCAGGTGGAGCACAACCTCCTGTCCCCGTATGTGTCTCCCAGAGACGTCCCTTTCCGGCACATCTTTTTCGGCTCCGGCGATCACACCGTGTCCGCGCTGGCCGAGCACCTGAAGGACATGAAGGAACAAGCCGTCGGGGCCGACGCCGACCTGCTGCGCAACCAGTTCGCTCTGACCACTTGGACCGTCCAGAGCTGCGCCAACGACCTGGCCGGAGACGTGTGGGCTTTAGATAACGAGATCTAACGAGATCGACACCGCTAAAACAAAAACAAAAAAAACAGGTTTAAGTAGATTTTCAAAATGTCTGACATCCAAAAAAGTGAAAATGTAGAAGTCGGTATGTTTGCGTACAGGTCTGACTAATAATCAGACCAGGCCGTCAAATACTAGATAGCTTTGAAGGTCATTAGCCAGTCCTGTACGCGTGGATGGAATAGCCAAACGATAATCGATCATATGAAAACAATTAATTAGCATGATTTATTCTGTTACTGCTGATCACTGCTCCTCACAGCGACCTCTGCTGGCCGGGGTCAGAATCTCAGCTCGAGCCTGAACGACTGACCTGTTGCTGTTAAAATGTGCGACTCTGTCAGCTGACAGGACGTCACTCGCTTCTCAGGTTCTGACCTCGTCCTGCTAGCCGGGTCGGTGAAAGCGTGTGTGCTGACGAAGGCTTCCCTCTTATTGGCTGCTAACTGGGTTCCGACCCGGTTGATTCGCACTTACTCTAAACCCCGGAACCAAAGCTCTCGCGGGGGAACCTCAGCCTTGGCTCTTTCTGTGACGGCCTTACTGATTGGGCACTGAGAGAATCCTGTTTGTTGTTTATTTATTTATCAGTGACAGTGTTCACTATAAACGTGTTTTTAATTTAGTGTTTTATATTATCGGAAGCAGTGCCTTCCATAATCGTGACGGTTATACTGTCAGTTTCTAAAAGCAGCATCTGCTATCAGAAATACGTGTTACCAACTGCTGTCACCAGAAATCACCATTACAGGTGCAGGTGGTCACCAACCCGGAAACACTTGCTGGAGTTGAAGAGGAAGTGATCTTCTTACTATCGTGTCAACATTTGGCAAATAGCCAAGCTTAGTTCAGAGGTTCAGAGAGTGAGTTTGGTGTGAGGTGGTTCAGAAGTTGGTTACGGTGGTGATAGAACCCAGATCTACACATTACACACTATGAAACCCACCAGTGAAGCTACACGTGTCTTCTGAGTTTATCTGGATGTTGATGGTAAAATGTGGAAGATCTGAAAATACTAGGTTTTCTTTGGGGACTATTTGAACCTCACAGCGTCCTGCATGTATCCCTCCACCATGAATGGAGTTTAAGACTGAGATCTTCTCTAAACTATCATAAACAGCGTCTCAGAATCAGACAGTATATTTATAACATAAATACACTGTATTTATGTTATAAAGTAAGAACTTTCTGTGAGGAGCTTTTAGAGGTGGACGTCTGGTTCCATTCAACTCCACGGTGAACAGATCTGACTGTATCTAGAACAGCTTTTAGAGGTGGACGTCTGGTTCCATTCAACTCCACTGTGAACAGATCTGACTGTATCTAGAACAGCTTTTAGAGGTGGACGTCTGGTTCCATTCACCACCGTTAATAGATCTGACTATCTAGAACGCTGAACCTCTGAACGGCTCTAAACCTCTGAATTATTCAGAATCATAAAATGGATTTTCTCTTTAATGCTGACCCGTATAGCACAAAGATTTTAAACGGACCTGTTTTGCTCCGCCTACAAATGCATTCTGGGTAACACCTGTTGCTGAAGTTGGAATCCTGCCAAAAAATGTGAACCAGATGACGGAGCGCTCTAAACCCGGTTCTGTTTAGTCCGGCGCTCGAGCTGCTGCAGAGAGTCTGCCGTCTCTGTTTCAGTCCCGCCTCGAGTCACCTGCAACGGCCCCGTGTTTGAATCCTGCCCCCCAACTTCAGTAACAGCTGGTCTTCCGGCCCGAGTGCGAGGTGGCGCCGGCGTGTCGGGCCTGGCGCGGTAGCTGTGCTGGAATGCGCTGGTGGGCGGAGCTGGGGCGGGTGGGGGCGGGGCTCTGGCGAGTGTTTCTGGTGTGTTTCTGTGACGAGGAGTTTTGTGGAACATTCATATTTCGATCCTGAACATTATCGGGAGCAGTGTCTTCCATAGTGAGACGTGAAGGTAGTTTTTGTCTACCAGGCGTGTGTATCGGGGGCAGCGTCCCTCATATTTCACGGAAGCGTGGATTAACTTATCGGGGACAGTGTTTCCCAAAGTTTATACCTATTTATTTACCTTTCAGGACCTTCCTTTCCTTTCTCTGTTTCTGTGCCACGCCTCCGCTGTGGCCCCTCCACTGTGGCCCCTGCGCTGGGCGCTGTGCTCTCTGTAGCTAAGCGGAGAGGACGTGCGGATTCTGTGCCGGCGTTGCTGACCGCTACACTCGCTGACCGCTACACTGACTGACCGCTACACTCGCTGACCGCTACACTGACTGACCGCTACACTCGCTGACCGCTACACTGACTGACCGCTACACTGACTGACCGCTACACTCGCTGGCCGCTACACTCGCTGACCGCTACACTCGCTGTCCGCTATAGTTACTGACCGTGAGAGACCGCTTGGTCGAGGTTCTCTGAGCTTGAGAGAAGTTAACAATCTGATCTCTAATCAGTGGTCTGTATGTGGTGTTATGCTGTTTCTATGGTAATGAATTATATAGCGGTTGAGCTGAAGTTGATTGGTCAGTGGGAGCGGTCAGCTGGTCTACGCGGCGGGGGTCCGCTGTCTGACTCGTCT